>PVJS01004463.1:0-69048 GCA_004027185.1 Glis glis
TGTGCCTTTTGGGTCTTGTTGAGGAAGTCTTTACCTGTGCCTATGTGTTGAAGTGTTGGGCCTATGCCCTCTTTGAGTAGCTGGAAGGTCTCTGGTCTGATTTCTAGGTCTTTGATCCATCTTGAATTGACTCTTGTATAAGGTGAGAAAGTGGGGTTTATTTCTAGTTTTCTGCATATGGTTAGCCATTTTTGCCAGGACCATTTGTTGAAGAGGCTTTCTTTTTTCCAGTGGGTGTTTTTAGCCCCTTTGTCAAAAATTGATTGACTGTAGGTGTGTGGGTTTGTTTCGGAGTCTTCTATTCTGCTCCATTGGTCTATGTGTCTGCTTTTGTGCCAATACCATGGTGTTTTTATTACTATGGCTTTGTAGTATAGTTTGAAGTCAGGTATTGTGATGCCTCCTGCATGGTTCTTGTTGCTGAGAGCTACTTTGGCTATTTTGGGGTTTTTGTTGTTCCAAACGAATTTAAGGACAGATTTTTCAATGTCAGTGAAGATTGACTTCAATAATTTAATGGGTATTGCATTGAATCTGTAGTTCACTTTTGGAAGAATGGCCATTTTGATTAAATTTATTTTTCCTACCTAAGAGCATGGGAGATCTTTCCATCTTCTAAGATCTTCTTCAATTTCTTTTTTCAATGTTTTATAGTTTTCCTTGCAGAGGTCTTTTACCTCCTTGGTTAGGTTTATTCCCAAGTATTTTATTGTTTGGTGATATTGTGAGTGGAAACGTCTTCTGGATTTCTTTTTCAGTGGATTTCTGGTTGGCATACAGAAAAGCTTCTGATTCTTTAAGATTGATTTTGTATCCAGACACTTTGCTGAATTTTTTGATCAGTTCTATGAGCCTTTTAGTTGAGTTTGTTGGATCTTCTAAGTATAATATCATGTCATCTGCAAATAGAGATAGTTTCAGTTCCTCTTTTCCTACTTGTACTCCTTTTGTTTCCTTCTCTTGCCTTATTGCTCTGGCTAGACTTGAGTACTATATTAAAAAGTAGTGGTGACAGCAGACATCCTTGTCTTGTTCCTATTTTGAAAAGGAACTCTCAAAGTTTTTCCCCACTCAGTATGATGTTGGCTGTGGGTCTATTGTATATTGCCTTTATGATGTTGAGGTTTGTTCCTTCTATTCCAATTTTCTGCAGTGTTCTTACCATGAATGGGTGTTGGATTTTGTCAAATGCTTTTTCAGCATCTATTGAAACGATCATGTGATTTTTGTCTTTAGTTCTGTTTATGTGGTGGATTACATGGATTGCTTTTCGTATGTTACACCAGCCTTGCATCCCTGGGATGAACGCGACTTGGTCATATATATCTTCTTGATTCAACTTAGGAAGGTTGTACATGTCTAGAAATTTGTCAATTTCTTCTAGGTTTTCCATTTTGTTGGAGTATAGTTTTTCAAAGTAGTTTCTGATTATCCTCTGGAATTCTGTGCTGTTGGTGGTAATATCACCTTTTTCCTCTCTTATTTTAGTAATTTGGGTTGATTCTTTCTTTTGGTTAGGTTGGCTAGTGGTTTATCTATTCTGTTTATTTTTTCAAGGGACCAGCTTTTGGTTTTGTTGATTTTTTGTATTGTTTTTTTTTATTTTCTACTTCATTGATTTCTGCTCTGACTTTAATAATTTCCTTTCTTCTACTAGCTTTGGGGTTAGACTGTTCCTGTTTTTCAAGGGCTTTGAGGTGTGTCATTAGGTTATTTATTTGGTGATTTTCTGTTCTTCTTATGTGGGCACAAGTGCTATGAATTTTCCTCTTAATACTGCCTTTAGGGTGTCCCAGAGATTTTGATATGTTATTTCTCTGTTTTCATTTGTTTCCAGGAATTTCTTAATTTCTCCCCTTATTTCTTCTTTTACCCATTCCTCCTTCAGCAGTGTGGTATTCAGTCTCCACATGTTTATGAGGTTTCTCTGGGTCTTCTTATAGTTGATTTCTAGTTTCATTCCATTATGGTCTGAAAAGATGCAGGAGATTATGTCACACATTTTTAACTTGCTAGTACTCACTTTGTGGCCTAGGATATGGTCTATTTTAGAGAAAGATCCATAAGCAGCTGGAAAAAATGTGAATTCAGCTGTAGTTGGGTGGAAAATTCTGTATATGTCTATTTGGTCCATTCGGTTTGTAGTGTTCCTTAGGTCTGAGACATCTTTACTGACCTTTTCTCTTGAAGATTGATCTAGTGGTGTGAGAGGTGTGTTGAAGTCTCCCAATATTATTGTATTGGGATCTATGTGTGATTTAATGTCTCAAAGAGTTTCTTTTATGAAAGTGGTTGCACCCATGTTTGGGGCATAAATGTTGGTTATTGTTATATCCTCTTGCTGGATTGTTCCTTTTACCAGTATTCCATCGCATTTCAAACTTTTCATTGTTTACTTCAAGTTTTTGTTGCTTTTCTTCTCCTGTCAAGAAGTTGCTTTCACGGTGATTGAGATCCAAGTCTCAGAGAGATCATAGCATGGTATCTCCCGTCATCACCATCTTGGATCTTCGATCCCAAGTGTATTTTTAAATACCAATATCAGAGAGTTAGGAAATACAATGTAAAATGATGACATTTACAATAGTATATAAAAATAGAGTGTAAATAACTCTCTATATGTGAAAGACTTTAACAAATATAGTAAAACTATTGAAAAATATTAAACAAGACTCTCTTAATCAGAGAAATACACCATGACTATGGTCAGAAAGCATCTTTGTCATAAATATGCTAATTTTTCTACAAATTTGCCCAATCAATTTAGTGCAACTTAAGACTTTTATTACATAGATATCAAGATTTTAAAATAATTTATAGGAGGAATTGTTAAGGCTTTTTGTAGAAAAGTATTAGGTACATACTATCCAAATGTAAAACTTTAATAAAAAGCTGTGAGAACTAGAACATTATGGCATTGCAGCAAAGGGATACAGATTAAGGAAAGAAACAAATAAGGATCATTTCTATAAACTGACTCGAATATAAAAATTTAGTGTGTACTGATTGCTACTCCATATCACCAAAGAAAGGATAAATTATTAAGAAAATTATGTAGGAAATTTTGTGAAAGTTATAAAAGAAAATATTCATGACTTAGAAAGATCAATATTAAAAAGATGTCAGTTCTCCCCAAGGTTATCTACAGATTTAATATAATTTCTGTCAAAATCCTGGGAAGGGTTGGTAGACATAGACATGCTTATTTGGAAGTATGTATGGAAAGCCATGGATTCCAGAATAACCAAAAAAAAAAATTAAAAACAAATGAGAGATAATAAAGTGGGAAGAATTACTATACCCAACATTAAGGGTTTATGTATAGCTACAGTAATCAAGACCAACTGCTATTTGCAGAGAAATGGACACATAGATAAATGGAGCTAAATAAAGAGCCAAGAAATAACCCCATACAAGTACAGCCAACTGATTTTTTATTAGTGCATTGTAGTTACTCAGTAAAATGTTCAGAGTAATAGAAATAGACACACACACAGCACTTGGTATGTTTCCCTCTGGATCCACCCTGCTCCCTCCCCCTCCCTGCACATAACATAGAAATTTGTATTGAAAACTTTATATATGAACATAGCATTATTTGAACTGTTTCCTTCATTAAGTCCCTTTCTGGGTGAAAAAATAATTTTAAAAGTTCACATGTTATATGATTCTACTTATTTAACATTCTCAGTGTGACAAAATAATACAGGTGGAGAACAATGTTTGCCTGGATTTAAGGATGGTGTGGGGAAGGGATGAATATGTAGCATGACAGAGATCTTTGTGTTAAAGGAATATGTCAGCATCTTGATCATAGTGTACTTCAGTAAAGCTGCACGTGTGATGAAATGACAGCTAGTCATACAGCATACCAATGTCAATTTCCAGCTCTATTTCAGTTATATAATCATTGACCAATCAGGTAAACTGGGTACTTGGGAGCTCTCTACTATCTTTGCAACTTCCTGTCAACCTATAATTATTCAAAATAAAAAGCTTAAAAATTTAGATAAAAATATTGAGGATTCTGTGGTTTCAGAGTAGAAAAAGATTCTTAAAAAGGCACACATAGCAAAAACTACAAAGGGAAAAACTGGACAACCAATCTGAATGAAAACAATTTCTGTCAAAAAATAAGAAAGTGAAAAGTCAATCCATAACTGGAAAGAGTCATCAAACAAAATACTATACATGAAAAAATTAAAAATTATACAAACCAAAAGAAAATAAATCAATTATATTAAGAAAATCACAGAAAAGAAAAACAGAAGGATCATCAAATATATAAAACACTCTTCCACCTTATTAGTAATCAAAGATGTGACAAAATCAGATAAAATTCTATTTTTCTTTATTTATTAGAATTTTAATCCTAGAACTACAGGCAATTTGGTTTTTCTCATTGGATACATGAATTATATTTGCTTGAATGAGCATGGATTTCTCTGTCTTTAAAACCTGGTCTCCCTTGTCACTCTCTGTCTCATTATTGATGATATTTTCTCATTTTTAGGAAAAATAGTACCCTCTTTCATGATATAAAACCAAGTAATTTTTTTTTTTTTTTGCGGTACCGGGGATTGAAACCAGGGGCATTCTACCTCCATGCTACACACCGGCCCTATTTTTTTATGTTTTATTTTGAAACTGGGTCTCACGAAGTTGCAGAGGGCCTCACTAGGTAGAGAGAGAGAAAGAGGCAGGGAAAGAGAGAGACAGACAGAGAGAGCTGAGGCTGGCTGTGAACCCAGATCCTCCAGTCTCCGCCTCCCAAAGTACTGGGATTACAGGCGTGCACCACCACACCCGGCTATAAAACCAAGTACTTTATAAGATATTTTTTCTGAGATTTTCTTCTTTGAGCTAAAATTCTGCCTGATACTTTTTTTTTAGTTCTCATTTGGTGGAATATAAATGATAAATATTCTGGATAATTTTATGCTACATTTGTATCAGTACGGTTTTCTAATGCTGTTTAACCTTCCTTTTACCTTTTGTGCTTCTTGTATTTATTCATTCCTATCTTCCATGCAGTTCATTATGGACATACTCAACTGTTTCCAATGTGTCCAACAATTCAAGGACAGTTTTAATTTACCTTTTATTCCTTTTCCTAAGCTCTGCCAGTTCATGTTTTATTCCCTTCTGTATTTTGCCAAAACTGGGGTTTTTCTAGTAGGAGTTCTTTGGCTAATTTGCTGCATTTTCTGAGGATTAATTAATTAATTTATTTATGGTACTGGAAATTGAATCCAGGGGCATTCTACCTTTGAGCTATACCTCCAGCCCTATTCTATTATTCATTTTGAAACAGGGTCTCACTAAGTTTCTAGGAATCTCACTAAGTTTCTGAGCCTGGCCTTGAACAATGTGATCCTCCTGTCTCAGCCTCCCAAGTTCTGGGAAATCCACCAGACCTGGCTTTCCCTGAGATTTTATAATGTTCTTGAAACAAAATTATTTGCACAATATTGTCTCTTTTCTTCTACCCAGTGTCCCTTTTAAGCTTACAATTTTTCACTTCTTGTTTTTATACATGTATATTTATATGAACCTTATGTTCCCTTTTTACAGAACATTTCTTTCAAGAAAGGTCATGTTAGTGTATTTTTCAAACATTATCCCTGATGCACAAAATTTATGAAAATATATATTTGTGGGGGTTTGTGGGTATGGATATAATTGTACTATGTTGTATGTCCTATTTGTATGTGCATATAAGAAATATTTAGCATTTACCCTTTCATAGCCAATACATATTACCAACTTCACAGATGCTGTCTAGAGTCAATCTGCAACACCTTGTTTGAGTTCGTGTTCAGACAATGACCTTGCTTGACACTTGACATTCCACTACTACTCTGGTGTCATAGTGAATCCCAAAATCTACTACCAGACTACATAAATGTTCTCTGTCTTTTCAAACAAGAAATGTATAGTTTCCCCTGCAGAGTGTCCCTCTTCCTTTGCAGAATTAAACTCAGCTGAATTTGTCCAAAATCAGGTATAACCATCTCTATGTATTTCCATTTGACTTTCAGGACATTCAGCTCCCCTCCTTCATACTCTGTTCTCTGAAATTTTACCTCAATATAATAATATTTTTACTTTTATTATAAATTTTGATGATTTATGAGGGAAGGAAGGGAAGAACTTTCTAGTGCTACAGTTGTGAAATTTATAGCTGGCTGTTATATTTGTAAACATAGAATTTTCCCTGTATATGCAGGTGATTTTAATAGACAAAGAGTCTAATTCATTAAGGAAAAGAAATGTTTATTCATGCCGGGCGTGGTGGCACACGCTTGTAATCCCAGTACTTTGGGAGGCGGAGACCGGAGGATCCGGGTTCGCGGTCAGCCTCAGCTGTCTCTCTCTCTGTCTCTCTCTCTCTCTCTCTCTGTCTCTCTCTCCTTAGTGAGGCCCTCTGCAACTTCGTGAGACCCGGTTTCAAAATAAAGTATAAAAATAGGACCAGGGGTATAGCGCGGAGGTAGAACGCCCCCGCGTTCAATCCCCGGTACCGCAAAAAAAAAAAAAAATGTTTATTCATTTACTGTATCTAAAACTATGTTTCCTTGAAACAATGTAGTTTGCAAGGTCATATTTCTATGTATGTTAAACAACAAAAAAAATGATGTATACTTTCATTTACAAAATGGTGCTCTACAGAATAAAAAGCAAATATGATAAAATGGCTTTGTGATGGGACCTGTTAATCTCTATTTTATAAGAATGTCATACAAGAAAGAATGAAAATAATTGTTATAACTTCATGCTTTCATGCATTATCTGAGAAGGCTAATATTATATGAAAGTAGAAATCTCAGCAGCTTTTCAATTTTGCATGGTCAGAGTAAATGTATCAATAGAATGTTGTCACCAATGCTATATTGTCACCATAGTATATTGGAAGATGGATTTAATTAGCATTATGCATTCTAATCCAGCCAATGGTCAATGCTGATTAAATATTGACATTAATTCCTTGAATACTGTTAAACTGAATAGTCCCCAAAAGTTCAGGGAATAATATATTATACAGTGAATTTGTGAATAATCCTGCCTCTATTGGTTTTACTCATTAAACCATTATTTATATATAAGGGTCTGAAGATAAGTTTTCAAGGGAAATGTAAAAAAGAAAATCTTAAGATCGGGGTGAAAAACACTATTAGATTAACAGTAGCACTAAACAGATCTCCTTAATAAACGATTAACATATTTCACAACAAGGGATATGACAACAGGTTGCCTATATCCTGAACATTAAATCTGTCTTAGTATTCCAGATTTAGGATTCTTGTGAAGGGTGTATATCATCCAAATGTGATTTATTTATGAGAGAGAGAGTACGATAACTACCTCTTATAGACTTGGGACAATGCTTGAGAGCTTGTAGCAGTAATTGGCTTTCCATATTTACAAGAACATCATGTTGGGAGTGGCTTGAGTTTTATCTTATCAGAATGAGTGAATATGTAACTGTATTTCTTTCAGCAAAAAAAATAAAACATAGAAAATGTGTTGGGGAGACGGTAAAATAGCCTATCTAAATCAATCATTTTCACACCTTCTTTGATCAGCATGTCTTTACTTTTGTAGAGATAATCTACCCAATACAAATTAAAGAAGGACTTAGGTTGGTGAGCTGAGTCACGGCAGGCCAAGTTGGCAGGCCAAGTCGGTGCTGACAGGAAAACTTGGAAGAACCAAAAACTTAAAATCAGCAACCTGAGACTGACTTCACAGGCATTGGGAGCACTAGACATAGAACTCCACAACCCTGTGACTACAGGATTGAAAAGGAGGACCATAGACACTTACTGAGCTTATTGCAACACCTGATCCACCGCGTGGTGCCCGCCCAGCAACAAAGACAGCTACTAGAAACCACCAGCATGGAAACAGGATTGCCGTGAGTTCAGCAACATCAAAAGCGACCCACATCTCTCCACATGCAGCTGTCCCTCAGTGTCCTGGGGTGGTGATCTGGAATGGAATCCATCAAGATTGTAAGTTAAGGGGCCATCCTACTGGGACACTGCCCAGGGGGCCCACAGGGACTTTCATGGCAAGGAAAAAGACTCCTGCAGGCCTGAGACTTTGCAAATCACCTGCACAGAGGTGGGGGGGCGGCTACTGTTGGTAGAAGCGAATGGGCAGACAGCCCCTAAAGACATCCAGGCAGGAGGGAACTACAGACCCCAGTTTACAAAGCCCTACTAGGAACTCCAGGGGCCAACCCAGGGCACCCAACTGTGGTGACTGGGGGAATTAACTCAGCCTACCGAGGCACAAACTCAGAAAGCAACAAACTTGTGCCTGGCTATGTTTGGTCATTGTGAACACCAACAGCAGAGGTCAGAGAGGGTGCAAGTGATTGCAGCCTCCAGAATAGCAGAGGAATCCCTGGGGCTAAAAGAACTGAACAACCCATGCCCAGGCTTGGAACTGTACAATCTCTCTCTGCCAGTCCCTGGTCCTTGGGTGGAGAGAGTCAGCGGTGCCATCTTGCTCAGTCCACACCTGGAGGCCAAGAGGCCAGAGACCCGACAGGGCCTTATGTGATTGTAGTTACAGACTGGGAGCTGGATATTCTCTCCGGCAGCAGAGTTTATACCAGGCATGCATGATCACCAGTGACTGACAGTACTTTACATGACCTCAACAAGCGGATTATGGGCGGTGAACCAGGGGCTATCAAAAGCATAGCAAACTGAGCCACAAGCTCAAAACATAGCAATCACTGACTTTACTGAGCCTAAGCCCACTGGCCACAGAGGCCAGAGGTCAATGCTCTGCAGTATCACGGGCTTACAATTAGCAGAGCAGCAGTAGTGGCTGTGGGGCACTAATCCCAAACCAGCAGGTAGCAGGCTCTAAACAGAACAGCATAGTCTCTAGTCCAGCAGAGTTTGGGTCTGGAGAGCATGACAGCTGGCTGCAGAGACTCCTCTTTGCCTGTACTAAGAACTATATCTAGTTAAAGAGGCTCTTGGGGACAAACTCAAGAGATTGATAATATGAATCATATCAGTAGAGGCAAATATATACCCCCCAGCATAGACCTTATTAAACAGGAAAAATAAATAGACATGGGTCTTACACACAAGTAGGAAGAAGATGCTGAGGCAATAGAAACACAAAATTGAGAACACTGAAAATTTGGTAATGAGGAACAGTGAGGAAACAATAAATTCTCACAGTGCAACAAGGGAGCCTACCGATACTGATCTGCAAGAAATACAAAATGGAGAATTCCAAGTTCTGATCTTCAAAATAATGAGAGGTTTCAAAGAAAGCATACATTAGATGAAGGAGGAAATTGAGACTCTAAGAAAGAAACAGAAAGAAACTTTGAACAAAATGAAGGAGTCAATAAATGAATTAAAGACTACAATAGAAAACAACTCTGGTAGGCTTGCCCACATGGAAAACAGGGTATCACTCCTGGAAGACAGTTCATTCAAAATGGAAAACACAGCCAACGATATACAGAAGCTTTTACAACAACACACCCTAACCAACCAAGAAATACAAGCCAATACAAGACGTTCTAATTTAAGGATAAAAGACATTGAAGAAAGTTTAGAAGCACATACCAAGGGTATCAGAAAGCTCTTCAGAGAAATAATTTCAGAGAATTGCCAAACATAGAAAAAGACATGGACATTGACATACAGGAGACATACAGAACACCTTTGAGACAAGACCAAAGAAGGACCTCCTCACACCACATAATAATCAAAATGAATAACATAGAGGCCAAGGAAAGAATCTTAAAAGCAGAAAGAACAAAAGAATGGGTGACATATAGGGGCAAAACAATTAAAATCACTCCAGACTTCTCAACCCAAGTCAGGGATGCCAGGAGGGATTGGTATGAAGTACTCTGGACCCTGGAAGATAACAACTTCCAACCAAGACTGATATATCCAGCAAAGTTGTCATTCAAAATTGATGGAGAAATAAAAATGTTTCAAGACAAGCAAAAACTTAAAGAATTCATGAGGACCAAGCCAGCACTAGAGAAAATCCTAAAAGAAATAAAACACAAAGAAGAAAAAACAAGCAAATTTCAGAACCAGAGAAGAGGTGAACTCCACCAGGTTGGCAACTAAGCAAAGAGATATGACACTCAAATCAAACAGAAAATAGAACTCAAAATGACAGTAAATAAAAATCACATCCCAATAATAACATTGAATGTCAAATGACTTAACTCCCCAATTAAAAGACATAGAATGGCAATGTGGATTAAAAAACATAATCCAACTATATGCTGCTTACAAGAAACTCACCTTCTAGCCAAAGATACTCATATGCTAAAGGTGAAAGGATGGGAAAAGATATACCATGCAAACGGGGATCAAAAACAAGCAGGGGTAGCAATGCTTAAATCTGACAAAACAGACTTTAAGCTAAAACACATCAGAAGAGACAAGATGGGACACTTCTTACTAATAAAAAGGGACAATCCAACAAGAAGATATAACGATAGTAAATATTTATGACCCAAATGTGGGCGCACCCACATTTGTAAAACAAAGTCTACGGGACATCAGGTCTCAAATAGACACAAATACAAAATATTAGGAGACTTCAACACACCACTCACACCACTACATCAATCCTCCAGACAAAGAATGAATAAAGACTCTTCAGACCTAAAGAAAACTATAGACCAAATGGATGTAATAGATATATACAGAATATGAATATTTCAACCAGCAACAGCTGAATATACATTCTTCTCAGCTGCCCACAGAACCTTCTCCAAAATAGAACATATCCTGGGCCACAAAGCAAGCACCAGCAAATTCAAAAGATGTAATGTAATCCCTTTCATCTGCTCAGATAACAATGGAATGAATATTAACAACAGGAAGAACAAAAGTAATGACATAAGTACCTGGAGACTGAATGATATACTCTTGAATGAGGGCTGGATCAGGAAATAAATAAGGGGAGAAATAAAAAAAAAATCCCTGAAATTAAATGAAAATAGAGAAACAATGAACCAAAACCTATGGGACACCTTGAAGGTGGTGCTAAGAGTAAAATTTATAGCACTAAGTGCCCACATAAGAAAAATAGAAAGTCACCAACTAAACAACCTAATGACACACCTTAAGGACCTAGAAAAACAGGAACAGTCAAAGCCCAAAGCCAGTAGAAGGCAGGCGATAACTAAAATCAGAGCAGAAATCAATGAAATAGAGAATAAAAAAAATACAAAAGATCAACAAAACAAGAAGTTGGTTCTTTGAAAAGATTAACAAAATTGAGAAACTACTAGCTAACCTAACCAAAAGAAGAAGCGAATAACCCAAATTACTAAAATCAGATATGAAAAATGAGACATCACCACAGATAGTGGAGAAATCCATAGGATCATCGGAAACTACTTTGAAAGCTTATATTCCAATAAAGTGGAAAACACAGAAGAAATAGACAGATTTCTAGACACATACAACCTACCTAAATTGAATGAAGAGGACATAGAATATCTGAATCGACCAATAGCAAGCACAGAGATAGAAACAGCAATAAAAAGTCTGCCATCAAAGAAAAGCTCAGGTCCAGATGGTTTTCCAGCTGAATTCTACAAAACCTTTACAGAAAAACCAAACCCAATACTTCACAAGTTATTCCGAGAAATTGAAAGAGATGGAATTCTTCCAAATTCCTTCTATGAGCCAGCATCACAATAATACCAAAGCCAAATAAAGATACCTAAAAGAAAAGAAAATTACAGACCAATATCATTGATAAACATAGATGCAAAAATTCTAAACATAATACTAACCACACACATTCAAAATCATATCAAGAAAATTATACAGCATGACCAAGTTGGTTTCATCCAGGAAAGCAAGGCTGGTTCAACATATGCAAAACAATATATGTTATTCACCACATAAACTGAATTAAAAACAAGAATCACATGATCATTTCAATAGATGCTGAAAAAGCATTTGACAAAATCCAACACCCATTCATGTTAAAAACTCTACAGAAAATCAGAAAAGAAAGAACGTACCTCAATATCATTAAGTCAATATATAATAAACCCAAAGCCAACATCATATTGAATGGGGAAAAACTGCAGGAATTCCCCTTAAAATCAGAAACAAGACAAGCATGCCCACTATCTCCACTCCTTTTTGATAAAGTCCTTGAGACTCTTGCCAGAGCAATAAGACAAGAGAAGGATATCAAAGGAATTCAAATAGGAAAAGAAGAATTAAAATTATCTTTATTTATTTGCAGATGATATGATCCTATATCTAGAAGACCCAAAAAACTCAACCAAAAGTCTGCTAGAGCTGATTAACAAATTCAGCAAAGTGGCAAGATACAAAATCAACCTAAAAAAATCAGTAGCTTTCATATATACCAAACATGAATCCACTGAGAAAGAAATTCAAAAAACAATTCCATTCACAATAACTTCAAAACCTATCAAATACCTAGGAATAAACCTAACCAAAGAGGTAAAAGACCTCTACAATGAAAATTATAAAACACTAAAGAAAGAAATTGAAGAAGATCTTAGAAGGTAGAAAGATCTCCCCTGCTCTTGGATAGGCAGAATAAATATCATCAAAATGTCCGTTTTACCAAAAGTGATCTACAGAGTTAATGCAATACCTATCAAAATACCAATATCATTTTTCATAGACCTAGAAAAATCAGTCATTAATTTTATATGGATAAACAAAAGACCCAGAATAGCCAAAGCAATTCTTAGAACCATGCAGTAGACATCACAATCCCTGACTTCAAATTATACTACAGAGCTATAGTAATAAAATCAGCATGGTATTGGCACAAAAACAGACACATAGACCAATGGAACAGAATTGAAGTTACAGAAACAAATCCACAAACTTATAACCAATTGATTTTTGACAAAGATGTCAGACACATATGATAGAGAAAAGACAGTCTTTTCAACAAATTATGTTGGGAAAACTGGTTATCCATCTGTAGAAAAAATGCAACTAAATCCTTACCTCTCACCATGCACAAGATTCAACTTAAGATGGATCAAAGACCTGGATGTTAGACCAGAGACTGAAATTACTAGAAGAAGGCATAGGTTCAACACTCCAACATATAGGCACAGGTAGAAACTTCCTCAATAAGACCTCCAAAGCCCAGGAAACTAAAACAAGAATTAATACATGGCATGGGATAGCATTAAACTAAAAAGTTTCTGCACATCAAAGGAAACCATCAAGAGCCTAAAGAGAAAGCCTACGGAATGGGAGAAGATCTTTGCTAGCTATCCTTCGGACATACAAAGAACTTAAAAGACTTTACACTAAAAAACAATAACCCTATCAAGAAATGGGCAACTGAATTGAATAGACACTTCACGAAAGAAAAGATACAAATGGTCAATAGATACATGAAAAAAAATGTTCAACATCATTAGTAATAAGAGAAATGCAAATCAAAACTACTCTCAGATTTCATCTAACCCCAATCAGAATGGCAATTATTAAGAAGTCAAACAACAACAAATATTGGGGAGGATGTGGGGAGGTAGGAACTCTCCTGCACTGTTGGTGGGAGTGCAAACTAGTTCAACCACTATGGAGATCCATGTGTAGATTCCTCAGAAAACTGGGAATGGATCCACCATATGATCTGACTACAGCACTACTGGGTATCATTCTAAAGGGATTGAAACCAGAAAACTATAGAAATTTATGCATACCCATGTTCATAGCAGCACAATTCACAATAGCCAAATTATGCAAGCAACCTAGGTATCAATCAACAGATGAATGGATCACAAAATTATGGGAAATACACACAATAGAATTCTACTCAGCAATAAAGAATAACAAAATAATATCATTTACAAGAAAAATGAAAGGACCTGGAGAGCATTATGTTAAGTGAGATCAGCCAATCACAGAAAGAGAAGGGTCATATGTTTTCTCTAATATGTGCAAGCTAGGGAGTAATGGGGATACAAAAGGATCTCCAGATAATAGCGGAGAAATCTCAATAGAGTCAGGGAAGGGGAAAGGGAAGAATGAAGTTCATTAATGGAATTACTACCATCGACCATGTGTACACATGAGGATATACCAACGTCAATCTCAGTATTCTATATTGGGGGGGATACAAGTGGGGTGCACCAAGTGCTGTGCGCATATATGTTACTGTCAACTTGATTTTCATTGTGATATGATACTACAATGCACCAATAAAAGCACATAAAAATAGAAAAGAGAAGGACTTAATATCAACTTTAGTGTCCTCTGGAATTTAGAAAAAATGGAGAATCTAATAATAAATAGCATTTGTCAGTTCCTAAATAATTAATTCTATGAGAAAATCAGATGCTCATCTATTATGTTCACTACTATATCCCTGCAAATTTAGAATAGTATCTGAGACTTAAAAGATGATTGACAAATATTTATTGAATTAATGAATAAATAGTAACTAAAATTCAAAAATGATAAATATTAATTTAATGAATAATAACAATTGAATGAGTAAACATTATTTTAATGAATGATAAATTTAAAAAACATAAAGAAAGCAAGTTATCATCCCTGCCCTCAGACCTCTTATTATCTAGCTGTATTGACAATTTACTTCAATGCTACTGTACCTAACCAGATCAATGACCATAACAAATTAAGTTGCAGATCCAATATAACTATTAAATAGAATTGTCTGAATTTTGAGCAATATCAATTTAAAGCATGTTTCCCAAAACCTATCAAATGGATCCATTTAAGTCATCAGATTGGTTTTTCAAGATATTTTAATTTTATTCAATCTAAAATGTTTTTGTTCTAGGTTATATATTTGAAATTTAATTATATATACATATATAATCTATAATACATATTCTTAAGTTTTATGAGAATGTGTATATATAATAGATGTACTCAATATTTTTACATAATAAACTTCAGCAAATGTTTATACCAACCTACAATCTTATCTGTCTTGTTTTATTCTAAAGAGCCTTAAAATTTGGGACTTAAAGTTTTCACGTTGATGCTCCATTTATAAATTATATTCTCTGGAGAAATTTCTGGCACCTGAAGAAGAATGAAGATGCCTTTCCCATGACTTTGGATTTCACAAAGTTGTCAGGAAGATTTGTGGAGAAAATGTCTTCTCTGTTTTTTTCGTTTCTTCTCCATATTGAGTAACAGTCCAACCACTTTTGCTCTTTGAAGGATAAGTTCAAGCTAATGGTAAGTTCGAGCAATAGCAATAACTCATATAAGTTATTGAACTCTATCAGACTTGTGCAAATCCACTCCAATTTCCTTTTCTCATTATTAAGAAAGGCTGTGCCTCTTGACATAGGTTGGAGACAGAACTTCAATGATATATACAGTTTCATTAAACAATATGAGAAAAAATTATAAACTCAAATATGATGACTCTATATCAGTAAATACCCAAGGAATCTACATATTCATAAGGTATGCTGGTTTCTATATTTGTGAGCTGATTGCTTACTAAAATTGAGGAAAAAAGGGTCATACTTTGTATGGATTTTAATTTCCTTTCTGAGGTGACAGAAGGGACGGAGAAAATCTCATCCCTCTTCCATCCAATTTGGCTACAGCTTTTCCTAACTTCTCTAAGGGTACTTTCAGAGGGCCTTTAAGTCCCTAGTCCCTTCTCAAGCTCAATCTATTATCTACTATTGAAGGCACTTTGCATTTTCTGGCCTGCTCAAAAAAGGCACCTACATATACTTTTTCTCTGATAGGAGAAAATCACTAATATACTCCCTAGAGAATAAGATTCTTTACCTTCAAGGTCTACACTGAATGGATCATATCTAACAATAACATCAGCTGGATATTATTGCTCACAGAAATGTCAGATCCTCCTGGAATTAAGTTGACTTGATAATTCGAAAATGGCAGAGCTTTAGGTCTTTCATT
Organism: Glis glis; assembly: GCA_004027185.1. Classification (NCBI taxonomy): domain Eukaryota; kingdom Metazoa; phylum Chordata; class Mammalia; order Rodentia; family Gliridae; genus Glis; species Glis glis. Next base: position 15,948 of record PVJS01004463.1, read on the forward strand.
TCACTGAACGGAGTTGTAGATGTCACTCTTTCTACCAGGGATAATATATTTAAATTTTTATTTGTGACTCCTTTTCAAACAGACAATAAGTTCAGTGTCTCATCAGTTATCATATACATCTGCAGCACATGTTCTATTTCTTCTGTGGTGACTTGTAAACATGATTTCAGCACAGAGTTTTTTCTGTAAATAGACTTAATTCAATTTTTTTGTCTCAACATATTCTCACCAATCTCTCCCACTCCAGACTTCCTTATTATTTTCTTCATTATTAATACTGGATGGCATAAAATATTGCTAGTTAGAACCTTCTAAATGATACTTATTAGGAAATGTTCTCATATATAAAGTCTATGTGAATCTAAAATTTGAATGTTTAAACCAGATATTTTATCAAATTCAACATCAAACCGACAACATCCTTTATAACAACAATTTGCCAAATGGAGAAATGTCATATTCTGAATGAGCATTATCCTTCATGCTGATAGGTGAAATTAATGAAATAATTAAAAAGCCATAAGAGGAAAATGAAGAGTGTCAGAAGACACCAACAAGATGGAAAACAAAATATTACTGGCATGGTAATGTGACTGCCAAAAATAAAATACCTTTATCCAATCTCAAGAAGGAGAATGAAATTTCATTCACAGAGTGAAACATTTTTCCATGTGCTTAGCATATTTTCTTTAATATTCTATAGCCAATCAACATCACAATGGAATATACTTCTTATGTTTTGTCAAGATAAAGTTAACCAGACACTATATATATGAAATGTTAAAGAAAAAAATTTATAATCTTGCCTTGTTTTCTATGAAAGATCCAATGACTTTTGCACCATAATAACTGAGAGACACCAGTAAATAAGGAAGCACAACATAGTCTGAATAAAAATGACATCATAGGAATCACTGAAATTTTTCACACTAGAAAAGTCACATGAAAAAGCACTCTTGTTAGTATGCAGTATTTTCCCATTTTTGTGCTTGGACATTATGTTTTATCATTTTATAGTATTAATGCTTATTAGGAAAATAAAGGATAAAGATGAGGAGCAACCAAATTTTAGTATTATAATTTTTTAGAGAGACAAAAAGTACTATTTTGAAAACTTTTGGTTGAATAATCTCCCCCCCATGTAATTAACTTATGAACATTTGACTTTTTCAAATATACTTGTTCTATAATGAGATCATGTTCTATAATGATAAGAAACCTGTCCTATATGAAAGAATCTTGTTTATGATGTTCTCATGCCAATCATAAGGAATAATAGTATCTACCAGGTGTTTGAAAACTGAAGGGAAAAGAGAAAGTGTAACAGGAATCCTTGTTATTTCAATCACATTCATCGTTTTTTTTTTCACCTTTTGCCCATCAATAGGGCAAATGTACCTATTTTTTGTGCCCTATTGAGACCTATTAGTGCTTTCCACTGTTAGGGACCATGTAATGTATAACTGTTTAATGAAATTCTCTCCCTTATTTTCCCAATTTTTGATTTAAATGTTATTTTTGAGTCAATTCCTATGGCTTACAGGGAACTGAAAGGAATCAATTAGATGCTGCAAATGGCCAAAATTGCAGGAGCATATGTTAACATACTGATGATCATTAATTGCAACTATGAATATTAGGCAAAGAAACAACTATTATAAACAATGGAAAATTGTCTCTACTCCATTGCAAACGGAGAAAATACTTTTCTTCTTTATTGTAGTGAGGTTGAATTTGGGAAATAATATACACTAGATTTGAACTCCCTATTACACTGAATAAAGCAACTACTTCTGCATCTACCACCTGGTATTTTAATCCACTCATTCTTATAAAAACCTGATGGAATATTATCTCCATTTCTTCTTTCTACACACATGCATACACACTTATCCATACTTGTTTAGTTGATATATGTGAGGAGATAGCAGCATAACCTACTTTATCATTTTGCTGAAGCATGGATGGTTGCATTACAAGGTACTTTGGGCAAGACCTAATTCAGTATCTCTTAGGAAATGAAGAACTTAAGCATGTCTTGAGAGATGAGGCATATCTAAGCACTGAGTAGAGAATAAATCCATATGCTGGGTAGTCTGGAACTTGTGAACTTGTGATCTAGCAAAGATCCACAGGAAAAAAAAATGGGCAAATGTCACTGTGCACACATCTTGAGGGTTTAAGGATATTATTTATTTATTTATTTTATTGGTGCATTGTAATCATACATCTTGTTGAAGTTTAGGATGCTAGAGGCATACATACAGTACTCATTGAGCCCTTCCCCATTTCCCACCCTATTCCCTCTCCCTCTCCTCCTTCCTGTGCTGAGCACAGTGATTGGCTTTGATAAGTTTGTGTATGTACATCATGACCATTGAAATGTTTCCCTCTTCCCCTTTCCCATCTCCCTCAGTTAGGTCGCCTTCTTCACCCAAGTAACGTTTCTCCTACTTTTTCTGGAGTCCCTCCTGTGTCCCAATTTCTCCCTAGCTTTTGTATATGAGGGAGAACATCCGACCTTTAATTTTTTGTGTTAGCATAATGTTCTCCAGTGCCATCCATTTCCCTGAAAATGACATAATTTTGTCCTTTATGGATGAGTAGAATTCCATTGTGTATATATCCCATAGTTTTATAATCCATTCATCTGTTGATGGACACCTCAGCTGGTTCCATAGTTTGGCAATTGTGAATTGTGCAGCTATAAACATAGATACCTTGCATGCATTACTATGGTAGTTTGGTTTCCATTCTTTTGTGTAGATACCCAGGAGTGGTATAGCTGGGTCATATGGTAGGTTCATTCCCATTCTTCTGGGATTCTCCACACTGTTTTCCAAAGTGGTTGCACTAATTTGCAACCCAACCAACAGTGTATCAGAGTTCCTACTTCACCACATCCTCGCCAGCATTTGTTATTGTTTGTGTTTTTAATGATTTCCATTCTAATTGGGGTTAGGTGAAATCTCAGGGTAGTTTTTGCTAATGATGTTAGCAATCGGAGAGATGCAAATTAAGGATATTTAAATGGTTACATGAGGAAAAAATCCAGGAAGACTACACTGTTGGTGTTCTGATATGCCATACAGATACCTCTTCAGCAATGAAAGATTTTTTTTTCCCAGAACCTGACAACAGTATTCCCTTTGTCCAGGGTTCTGCATCCAATGACTGATCATTTTAGGCACACAAAGAACCAATGGCCTTACCCCAAAAATGGGACAGATAGAACTCCCTGTGTGGTCAGTTGATATCTTCCCTTCCCTTCTCTTCCATTCTACAGGTGTTTATTTTGAGAGCTCCTAAAAATTCCTGAATGCAGATCTGCTTATTGGGAGGCCCAGCTTCCTACTTCCAGCTATGAGTCTCTATCAAAAATATTAAAATGATGATATTTCCAGGGCAAAGGTTGTTTGCCTTTTTCATATTTTCCTACCACCTTGGTGACCCTACTTTTTTGAGTGCACGTTGAAGGCCAAAGAATGGTGAAAATAAAAAAGACAGACTTTAAGTACCCCTAATTGATCAGGATAGAGATGAGTGAACGCCTCAAAATTTTTAACATATTTTCAGCTAAGAATTATTTTTTATATTTTTATAGCTAAAGTCATGAGAACTATTCATGAAATATTTTTTAGTAATTTCTGTTTTCTCAGTCAACTGAGGAAAATGTATTCGGTAATACTTTACAACACTTATACAAGAGTCTCATTGAGTAGACCAGTAAAACTAACAAATAGACAAGAAATCCTAGATAAAGGAAGAAATGGGTGGCACTGTATGTACGAGGCATCTTACATATGACAGCACTGTACTGACAATGATGCTGTGGAACTGATGTTCTAAATTTCTCCTACAATAAAGTAACTGAAGATCAGAAAAATTAAATTACTTGCTCAAAGTCAGGAAGTCAGAAAAAACAAGTAAATAACTATTTGATAACACAAGTCTTTGTTTTTTATTGATACCATACTCCCAAAGATTAGAAAAATGGGAATATTTTCCTAAAATAATAGAAAGGTAATAGGGAAATGAGGCGGGGATGTGTAAAAACAGGTTGATGAAGGAAACAGTTCAAATAATGCTATGTCCATATATGAAGGTATGACTGCCAATCTCACTAACATGTATGGGGGTTGGGATTCAGAGGAAATCACACCAAATGCTGTGTGCAGGTATGTTTGTATCACTTTGAACCTCACTATGAAGTATAATTACAGGGCACCAATAAAAGTATATTTTTAAAAAAATAAGATCACACTTTGAGAATTCATAGATTATTAATTAAAATTTTGGTTGGAACAAATGATGTCTTTCCAAGGCTAGATTATAGACAACATAAATCACTCATAATACCTTCATAGATTTTGCTAAGTCAAACATATTCTGACTTATCTGCTTGGACTCTACACTGATACTGACTTATTCAGTACAAGATTTATTGTTGTCAAACCAAGTCTGAAAATACATAAAATTTTATGTGCCAAAGCTATTTCTTACAAAGAAAAAATACCTATGTACAATAAAGTACATGTCTTGAACTGCAATCGGGACATTTATATTACTATGAGGCAGCAAACCCTTTGTCCTGGTATTCCAAAATGTGAATTACCTACTCTTTCATTTATACTCTTATTCCTTCCACAGTGCAATATTTTAATCCATGGATGTTACCAAAAATAAATTTCTTGATACAATTTCTTACTGAGAAGAAAGTGTTTTATAAAGTCAGTTTAATTTTAATAACCAGTGTACATGCTGATGACACTGAAAATTTGAAACTATTAGTTCAAATTTGGATTTTCTTACGATCATATCAATAAAATACATGATCATAAAAGGGAAATAAGATGACTTCCTCAATTCACCTTATAATTAATCTAAAAATCTCTAAAAATTAAGCCAAGTAAAGGAATGTGTTAATATTAATTGTACTTTTAATTAATCACATCAACTGATTAAGTCAGTTGTAAGTCCTTGAATTGAATTAAGATGCCAAAAGTGAGGGCTGTCATGTAGCAAGGAGATCACTTTTAAAAGGTAATTGATCACTCAGATTAAAGGAAAAGTGAGATGTTATTCTTGTTATCAGTGATATATAATTGATTACAAAGTGGGAAGGAGACCATCCTAGAGCCATCGTGAGTTTTTGCTTTTTTTGAGTTCTGGAGCCAGCCAAAGAAGAGGATGGCTCATGAGCATCAGACCATGTCCTTTGTTTCCTCTGTCCTTTCAGAATAAAAAGTTGTGACTGCTGAGAGCAGAACTTACTTCAGTCTGGTTACTGGATGATGAACTATAATTGTCTCAGGAAGATGCATTAGTTTTATCTCTGTGAACCTCTACTTGGATCATAATAAGACAATTATACTTATACTGGACTGTATAATAGACCTACATGTCCACTGATGAATAACCATAAATGATTATAGTTCATTATATTCTCAAATAATTTGAAACAGGATTTGTTATTCTGCAGTGAAACCTAAAAGCTTGTCTCTGTCTGGCCTGTTCATTATTTGAGTCAAATCATGGATCAATATGCTAAAAAGTATGATTGATTACACAGACATATAGATTTGAATCAGTCAGCCTATGTACGTTTTATTAAACCACTACCAGGTGCAAGACAATGTCTAGCTGGAAGGGAATTTTAAAAATATATATCCTATATGAACTTAATATTGAGACAGTATGAATATAAAAACTGAATGCTTCAGAAGTTTATGAATGCAAAAATAATACCAATACTACAAAAAATAAAAATTAAAAACCCACAAAGAACAGTGTAGAAATATTCTATGGCACATTTCTCTTTTCTTTACCACCCATTTTATTTATTTTGGCAAAGGTAAAGCAAAACAAAGTCTATGTTGCTATAGAATGTGCTAATAAGAACCAAAATGCTTTAATTATTTATACTCATTTCTTCATATAGTATAGCAAAAAATCTGAGAATAGAATTTTAAACCAGTCCACATTTTATGAATCTTATTACTGAGTTTTCTAATTAGGTGTCCAGTTACAATGTATTTTCAACTGGAGGCCAATACCATGATGTAAAATGTTGTATGGAGCTTGTGTTAGTTATTGAACATGCTTCACAGTTCATTCATGTAACTAATATTTCTAAATTTAAATATAAATTTTGAAACTCTTCATATTACACTAAACATTTAGAGACTGGAAATCTTGTCCAAGGCAACTGAGCTGGTTGATGACAGAGCTGTGCTGCTCTGTCGAGGTCTGTCTGCTGGAGAGTCCAGCACTCTTTCTGTCATCTTCCCATAGAACTTTACATAACAAAGAGTATTTTTACTTTTCATAACCATCATTACTCTTAACCATCATAACATTCCCTTGAAATAGTACATGGTGATATATTAGGAAAAGAGGTTGGTATTTACCGAAATAATGCTTCAGGTCGAGTATTTTTCTAACCATTTAGCTGTTGAGAAAACTGGGGCTCAAAAAAAGGTTAAGTCTTATATCCAGTTATATAACTAATAAGAAAGCAGAACTGGAACATTAGCTAAAGTACTCTGACTCTATTCAATGTCTTGTTTCATTTGCCACTCTGCTGGCTAATGTAATTATATCTGATTTTCCTTACCTTAAAGGCAAAAAATCATTAACCAAATACTGTGTGCTAGCAAAAGATATTAGAGCTAAGAAAGTAAAAATAAATAAAGCACATATTCTGTGATTAATGAGTTCATAGACCAGAGAACAGATAATAAGCATTTAAATAAACAATTACAGTATGACAAGGTGTTAACACTGGAGTTATATATTCCTGTCAGGTACACTGACCACATAAAGGAACTCAGAATTTTATACTTGACTACTTTGTTCTTATCAGTTAAGTTAAAAAGCAAATGCAATAGCTGGGCATGGTAGTATACACCTGTAATCCCAGTACTTGGGAGGATGAGACTGGAGGATCACAGGTTCAAAGCCAGTCTCAGCAACTTAGCGAGATCCTGTTTTCAAATACAAAACAAAATAGGGCTGGGGGTATAGTTCAGAGGTAGAATGCCTCTGGGTTCAATTCTTAGTACCACACACACACACACACACACACACACACACACACACACAAAGTAAATAAATGAGTCACACAGTTGGTTATGGAATTTGTTATGTAACAATTTATTGGAATTTATATTTATCAATAAATAGATGTTTTATTGTACATCTGGTAATATCCACATGTAAACTATCTCAAGAATTGCATTAACTGCAAATTTTAGCTGTGTATTCACCATATATCTTTATAATCTATTATTTTTTAGTTGTACTGTTTATACTATTTGACACAAAAATCTCAAAAATACATACCAAAATTAAAAAGTAAGACAGAAGAGTTGTGTTGGTTTGTATACTCATTTTAGCCATAAAGAGGAGTTGGGGTGGGGGATACATACTATATTGAGAAATAATAATTCTAGTTAGTCCACCAGGAAGAAAATTGATTCCTCCCAAAGAATATATCACTTCAAATGTGAAAACAAATAACCCTCTCCAGGTTTAAAATGTGTGATATATTGAATTATATTTGTATAGAACATTGCTAAAGTGAATTTGTGATTGTGATGATTTTTCTGAATCACAAATGGGGAAGGCAGTGGCATTTTTTTTAATTTGAGGGAAAAGGTGGTAAATTTGTGCTTTTATTACCACTGCTAACAGGAATTTCAAGAGTGCTTTAAGCTGGGTGTGGTGGCACACACCTACAATCCTAGTACTTGAGAGGCTTAGAAAGGAGGATCACAGGTTCAAGACTAGCCTCAGCAACTTAGCAAGACCGTGTTTCAAAATAAAAATAAAACGTTCTGGGGTTATAACTCAGAGGTTAAATTCCCCTGGGTTCAATTCCAGTACCACAAAAAGATGAAATGCCCTCCGCAACTTCGTGAGACCCGGTTTCAAAATAAAGTATAAAAAATAGGGCCGGGGGCATAGCGTGGAGGTAGAACGCCCCTGGGTTCAATCCCCAGTACCGCAAAAAAAGAAGATTAAATGCTTTAAACGTATAAAGTTATTATTTTTTAATTATTACCTTATCTGAATTCTATGGGCACTCTGTAAGTTTGACTTTCTATTGCTTTCCTACTTTAAAGATGATGAAATTGTGACTCAGAGATTGACTTAAGTCATCCCACTGTGCTAGTAAAAAGCTGAGAAGATTTTCCAGCTCAGGTCATTATCCTCACCCTTTCTACATTTTGTTTCTCCTAATTGCATGATGCTTCACATTTCTCTGAAATTATCTGTAATCACTTTTCAATAAAATGTTGATATATGCTTCTATATGTAGTTATGTGTTTCCTTTAATGTAGTTTTTAAGGTGAGATTTATATAATTTCCATGTGGAAAATGTTTCATTTTTAGTGGTCAATTCCTTGAGTTTTGGTATTTGCATGTACTTGTGTAACCATAGTGACTAGCAGGACAGCAGTGTCACCACTATAAAATATTCCTCTATGCCCTTGGTAGTGAGCTCTTCCTTTTAACTCCTGCCCCTAATGACAACAGATCCCTTTTCACTCCCAGTAGATTTGCCTTTTTTCTTATTTTTTATACTCTTAATAGCACATTAGTGTCTCACATCATAATGTAGTTCATAGTGATAGTACATGCACCTTTTGAAACTGTCATAGTGATAGAATTATAGGATCAGTGCCAGTTTCAGGGATTGCAGCCCATGCAGTCAGCCTAATGCCTGTGCGTAGAAAAGAGCCCTGCTTGGTTTAAGACTCTGGCATCACTAAATGGAAAGTCTTAATTTTTGAACATTAGGCCCTATGTTTTCATTATGCATTGGGCCCTACAAATTATACAGATGGACTGACTGATACTGTTTTAGTTATCTTCTACCTCTTAATTGGATGTTATAATAATTATTTTAGAAATTTATTGATTAAATTTGCCTACATGTCACTAGTTTCTTCGACATTACTTTTTTTGCGTGTGGCTCAGATGCCTTCTTTATTTTCTCTATTTCCCACTGTACATAGTTTAGTTGTTTTTTAGTAAGGGTCTGTTAATGGTAAACAATATTTTTGTTACATTAAATTTAAAGTTTTAAATTATGAATATTATTTTAACTGACAAATAATTGTATATATTTATGCAGTATAAAATTATGTTTTGATATAAGTATAAAGATGTAATGATTAAATGCAGCTAATTAACATATCCATCACATAGTGAGACATTTGAAACTTACTCTTAGTTGTTCTGAAATATACAACTCTACTATTGACTATATTCATCCTCCTGTGCAACAGATATCAAAACTTATTTTTCGTAACAGAAATTTTGTACCCTTTGACCAGCAACTCTTTACCCCTCGCCTCTAGTAACCACAATTAGACTCTCTATTTTTATGAGTTCAATTTTCTTAGCTTCAACATGTAAATGACATTGTGCACTATTTGCCTTTCTGTATCTGAATTATTTTGTTGTCTTTTATTGTATTCCTGGAATGAAACCAACTTGATGATGGTGTATAATCTTTTTAATACGTTGTTTAATCAATCTGCTGATATTTTATTAGGTATTTTGCATCTATATTTATCAAGGATACTGATCTATAGTTTTCTTTCCTTGAAGTATACTTATCTAGCTTTAGTATCAAGTTAATACTGGCATCTTAGATTGACTTTGGGAGTGTTTCCTTCCTTTCTCTCTCATGGAATAAATTGAAAAAGATAATTATTTCTTCTTTAAAATAATTATTTCTTCTTTAAAGTTTTGGTAGAATTCAACTGTGAATCCATCTGGTCCTAGCCTTTTCTTTGTTAGACAGCTTTTTTATTACTGTTTCTGTCTGTTTGCTTGTTATTAGTCTATTTAGGTTTTCTTCATTCTCTTGGTTTAATTTTGGTAGGTCATGTGATCCTAGAAATGTATCCATTTCTTCTAGATTTTCTACATTATTTTAATATAAGTCTTCAAAATATTCCCTAATGATCCTCTGGATTTCAGTGCTTTCTGTTGCAATATCTCCTTTTTCATCTCTAATTTTATTGAGTCTTCTTTCTCTTTCTTTTGTTTAGTTTGGCTAAGGATATATTAATCTTGTTTATCTTTTCAAAAAATTCAACACTTTGCTTCATTGATATTCTATATTGTTCTTTTAGTCTCTATTTCATTACTTTTAGCTCTGATCTTTATCATTTATTTCCTTCTACTGGTTTTGGGAATCAATATACAAAAGATCAATAGCTTCTTTATACCCCATTAATGAGTCTACTAAGAAATAAGTCAGAAAAAAAAACAATTGCATTCACAAAAGCTTCAAAAGTAAAAAAAAAAAAAGTGTAGGAATAAGTCTAACCAAAGAGGTACAAGACCTCTATGAGGAAAATTATGAAATGCTGAAAAAAAGAAATCAAATAAGATACCAGAAGAAACCGGGCATGGTGGCACACGGAGGATCCGGGTTCGCGGCCAGCCTCAGCTCTCTCGCTCTCTCTCTCCCTGTCTCTCTCTCTCTCCTTAGTGAGGCCCTCCGCAACTTTGTGAGACCTGGTTTCAAAATAAAGTATAAAAAATAGGGCCGGGGGCGTAGCGTAGAGGTAGAACGCCCCTGCGTTCAATCCCCAGTACCACAAAAAAAAAAAAAAAAGATACCAGAAGATGGTAAGACCTCCTATGTTCATGGTCAGGAAGAATTAATATTGTTAAAATGACCTTATAACCAAAAGAAATCTACAGATTTAATGCAATCCCCATCTAAATACCTATGACATTCTTCCCAGATGTAGAAAAAAAGAAGTCCTAAAATTTATATGGCAGAACAGAAGACCCAGAATAGCCAAAGCAATTCTGAGAAAAAAATGTAAATGTGGAGATAGCATAATACCCAATTTAAAATTATACTATAGACTCATAGTAACAAAAACAGCTTGGTGCTGACACAAAATAGACATGTAGAACACCGGACATATAGAAAACACAGAGATAAACACACATGGCTACAGTCTTGTGGTTTATGACAAAGATGCCAAAAACTTAGGTTTGAGAAAAGATAGTCTCTTTAACAAATGGTGCAATAGGACTCCTATAGCTCAGGAAATAATTCCAAGAATCAATAAATGGGATGGCATCAATCCAAAAAGCTTCTTCAAAGCAACAGAAACAATCAATAGTGTGAAGAGAAAACCTGTAGAATGGGGAAAAACCTTTGCCAGCTACTCTTATGATTGAGGACTGATATCCAGAATATATCAAAAACTCAACACCAAAAAAGAAAGAACAACTAATCCATTCAATAAATGGGCAAATTAACTAAACACATATTTCTCAAAACAGAAATACAAATATCCAACAATTTTATGAAAAAAGGTTCAAAATCGTAGCCTTCAGGGAAATGCAAATCAAAACTACACAGATTCCATCTCACTTCAATCAGAATGGCAATCATCAAGAATATAAATAATAGTAAATGCTGGTGAGGAAACTTTTTGTATCTTGATGGCAATATATGTAAACAAGATGTTGACCCAGGAGACAATAAACAAGATGAAGGAGAAAAAGTGAATTAAATACAGCATACTTGAGCAGTATATACCTTCCTAAGTTTATAGCAGCTCAATTCATGAAAGTCAAATTATGGAACCAGCCTAGGCCTTTGTCAACAGAGAAATGGATAAAGAAACTGCATGTGCTCCATAGCCATAGGTTACAGAATAATGCAGCCATGCAGAAGCAAAAAGGATCCTAGGTCAGTGGCTCTCAAACTTGATTGTACATCAAAACCACTATGAAGGGCTTTTAAAATACTAACTTATGTCCCCACTCTTGGATTTTCTGTTTTAGTGGGTCTTAGTTAGAATTTGTTGTTACACTCCTCTAAATTTTGGGGGTAATTTGTTACACAGCAAGATAACCAGTTAATCACTTCCACCTGGTACTCCAGGTTACTTGCTCTTAGAAACCAGCTAACACAAAATAGGAGGATACCAAGAACCTATATGTAGGTATTCTTATTGATAGAGCTAGCAGGACACCAGGCACCCACATGTAGTCATTCGACTGACAGTGCTAGCAGAGGTTACAGCAGACTACCTAACATCGACTACAAAATACAAGTGAGCAAGTCTTCACGTGATTCCAATGTGAAGTTTACATCGCTTCCCTGGGTGACACATTGTGAGACAGACATGATTTGTTTCACTGAACCTTGCCCAAGTTGCAAATCTGTAAATAAAATAAATTATTATTGTGTATTCCATAAAATTGGAGGTCATTTGTTATGGAGCAATAAATAACTGAAACATTAGGAGATGTAAAACAGTTGTGTACATTTAGTGTCTTTGATTTATTATTAAAAGCCTAACCTCAAATCCAGTCAAAGGAAATGGAAAACATTTCTAAAGGTTTTCTTTTTTTTATAAAAGTTATTTTACCAAGAGAAGACTGTTATCACACAGTTAAACTTGGGGAATTAATACATTTACAATGTGCTTACTATAGTATGTTTTTTTTTTTGTGGTACCAGGGATTGAACCCAGGGGCATTTTACCTCTCAGCTACACCCCCGACCTAGTTTTTATACTTTATTTTGAAACCGGGTCTCACTAAGTTGCGGAGAGCCTCACTAAGTAGCTGAGGCTGGCCGCGAACCTGGATCCTCCCATCTCCGCCTCCCAAGTACTGGGATTACAAGCGTGCGCCACCACGCCCGGCGCTAGTATGCTTTTTAAGTCTTTAAAAATATGTTTCTATACCCGCAGAATATAGGACACACTGCTCCACCTCTCCTTACACAATGCCCAATAGAATCAATAGTTTGTTGTTTTGATAAACAACTAGGTTTCATTAACTTGGAGCATATTAGAGAAGAGGTAGTCAAATGTAATCTTAATTTGAATATAACTTAATTTTTTTTACAATTTCATTGATCTGTATATACTATAGTATATGTACTATACTATACTGTAGTTGAGGTATATACTATACAAGTATATTAAATTTCAGTTGTTTAACATGCCCAATTGGTTCTGTTTTAACCCAAGCACAGCTAAAACTAAAACCACAATAAAAACTTCAGACATTTCCATAACCCTCCAAAAGTTATGCCATACCACATCTCAATCCAATCATTTCTCAAACTCCTGCCCCCAAGTAACCACTTATCTACTTTCTATCTCTAGAAATTAACTTTTATGTTTTTAAAAAATTTTATGAAGTGTTTATAGCTGGTACTCCTTTCTTTCCTGCTTCTTTTGCTCAGCATAATGACTCTGGTTTTGCATGTAACCATGGTAATTTCCTTTTTGACTGGTGAGTAGTATTTCAATACAATGGACAATATCACCATTTTTGGTTTGTTGGGATATTTCATGTTTACCAGGTTATGGCTATTATAAGTCATTTGGTGTATGTTTGAAATTCATTGCATTTCTCTTGAAAGATAATTCTTGAAGTACATTTGATGACTATTCTTCTAATCAAGGCCTATTTATTTTCATTATACTGCAAGTTGAGTCCCAGTGTTTCCTGTATATTACATTCTGCGTTTGATTGTTGTTTCACCTTTGCTCCAGCAAATACTTAAGAAACTTCCTGAAAAAAGATACATTATAGGTGTGCTTTCTGAGTTAGATTTCTAATATCATCAAAATTAAATAAATTGTGAGGTAACATCATCTAGCTCCAAAGAGTTATCTTCAGTATTTGTCTCCATTCTCTTCATCTACCATCAAGTTTCTGATAAAAATTGTGAAGGTGGTAAGATTTCCACATATTTATTTGACTTATTTTGTGAGATGAAATTCTTTCACCTTGGAAGAATTTTCTTAGGTGCCTTGAAATCTGGTTTATATTGGTGTAGGTTTCTTAATTTAACAGTGATATTGAGTTTATAAACCATATACATATAGATTTAATATTTTTGTTAGTTATGAGTATATACTTGGCAAACTTTAATAAATTTATGGAGAAATTAAAACATTACTACCTTCCATATTTAGAACATTTCTGCCACACTAAAAAAGGTCTCTCATGACTATTTGTTGTCACTTCTAGGTCCAATAAATCACTAAATTGTTTTCTCTAATTTGTTAGTTTCACCTTTTTGAGAAATATAGTATAAGTAAAAATCACATTCTATCCTTGTTAATATATACATATGAGATTTTATTCCTTTTTATTGATCATTAGTATTCTATTATATGCATATAAAATATGCACATGCTTACCCTACAAGTTGTTGGCCATTTGGATAGGTCTCATTTGGGACTATTATAATGATACCACCATGAACATTGCACAGGGTTTGTGTGTGCATGTTTTCATATACCCTAGCTTGATACATACCTAGTTGCAGAACTTCTGTGTATTATGACAAATCTATCTATCTATCTATCTATATAATATATATATAATATATAACACGTATATATAATATATAATATATTATTATATATAACTATATATATATATAACACTATTAAACTTCTATAATCTGATTCACTTTACATTTTCATCAGCAATGTATGAAGCTTCCAGTTTCTCCCTACCCTCACTAAATTCATTTATTGATTAAATCATATTTATATATTACTTAAGTTCTACTGCATAAATGATCATGTCATATGCAAGGAAAGATAATTTACTAATTATACTTCAATCCCAAGTTATCTATTTATTTATCCTTATTAAAATGACTGGACTACCCAAGAGATTTTTAAATGAGATGGTGAGGACAGATATCCTTGTTAAAGTTCTGATCTTAAGGGAGAAGTATTCAGTCTTCCATAATTAAATACAACATTAGACATTAGTGTTTAATAGAAATCTTGTACTAGGTTAAGGAAGTATTTTAATATTTGGACATGTTTAATATTGTAAATAATACATTGTTAACACCCTACATTTTGTTCTCTTTAAGCAGCATTTCATTATTGTGAAGACATTTTGTTATTCTGAAGACAAGTATTTGTGGAGCAGCTTGATTCCTTCAGGTTTGTTTTTAAGCTTTTTTTAGTGTCTGTCTTGAATATATAATGCTAGTATAGTCTTAAAAACTACAATCCTTCTAGAGCCCCCACTGAATTCCCAAGGTTCAACAAATCCTCTCTACTCGGGTTGATTAGAACTTGAATATGTCCTAAATTTGTATTCTTGTGTAATTTCATTTTATAGCATTCTGATCACTCTGTATTGTATTCTGTAGTTTCAACCTATGTGTGTGCTATTTGGCAACAGACTCATGTGAACATCTATGCAGATTTCTGAAGCTCTTACTTTACAGCACTGCCTCATCTCCATAGTCTTCCCTATAAATTCCAGTGTCTCAGAGTTGCTGCACTTTGAACTCAGTCTCCTCAACTCAGTGCAACTGCTGTGTTCCACCTGTACCTTCCCCTTCCTGTGGCAGGGCCCTGAAAGAGGCCTCCAGGCAGAAAGCAAGGGTAATAATAGGGATTGTCTCTTTTGTTTCCACCTTGCCTGCTTTCAATATCTGAATATAACTATAGTTTTTCAAATTTTTTTGTTGTTTTCAGTGAGAAGGCAAACTATTCTCCAATTAAGTCATAATGAATGGAAACAAAAATATTTTTATCTTTTTATAAAATCTAAAATATTGCTAAATAGTTGTCTATCAATTCTCTTTAAATGGTTTCTATTTCTCTACTCTAATTTTAATAAGCTTATCACTGAAGTTAGTGTATGCCTTTGTACAGTCTGCCACTTGAATGATAGGAACTCTTATACATTAGTCGTGGAACTTAAAATTAGTACAGTAATGATGGAGATCAATATGGAGGCTCCTTAAAAGACTAGGAATGGAACCACAATATAATCCAGCTATACCATTCCTTGGTATCTTTCCAGAAGACTTAAAATCAGAATACTATTGTGATAGAAGCATTCCCATGTTCATAGCAGTACAATTCACAACAGTAAAATTATGCAACCAACCTAGGTGTCTGTCAACAGATGAATGGATAACGAAAATGTTGTATATACCCACAATGGAATTTTACCATAAAGAACAACAAAACTATGCCATTTACTGGAGACTGGGTGGAACTAGAGACTATTATGCTAAGTAAGATCAGTCAGTCTCAGAAAGTCAAGGGTGAAATGGGTTTCCCTCATATGTGGAAGCTAGAGAAAAAGTAGGAAAGAAAAGGGGCTTTTGCTAATGCAGGAGAGTTACCAGTAGAATAGTGCAATGGGATGGGGATGGAGGTGGGGAGGAGAAAAGGAAGAATTGATGAAAGAAACAATTCAAATTATGCTATGCCCGTGTATCAAGGTATCACTACCAATCTCACTATTATGTATGGGGACAGGCTGGTAATACACCAAGGGAAACATACCAAAATGTGTGCATGTATGTATGACTTTGACCCTCACTAAGATGTACAGTTACAATGCACTACATATAAAAAATTTAAAGTTGTAATAAAGTGATTATAAGAAATATTTTTGAGGAAAGAGGCACTAGTTTTATTAATTTTAGGAGGTAAATTAACAAGAAGTATCTAGACAATTTTAGGATGCTACTTGAATTATGAAAAATGTTACCTTCAATAGCATCTAGTATAGTGAATTTCAAATAGCAGATAACAATATATGTCTCCAGATGCTAGTATCTCATGCATATGAGAAACATGACCTCACCAGGCGTGGTGGCGCACTCTTGTAATCCCAGTACTTTGGGAGGCGGAGACCGGAGGATCCGGGTTCGCGGCCAGCCTCAACTCTATCTCTCTCTCTCCCTGTCTCTCTTTCTCTCTCTCTACTTAGTGAGGCCCTCCGCAACTTTGTGAGACCCGGTTTCCAAATAAAGTATAAAAAATAGGGCCGGGGTGTAGTTCGGATGTAGAACGCCTCGGGGTTCAATCCCCGGTACCGCAAAAAAAAAAAAAAGAAACATGACCTCCCCAATATCTGTGTAAAATAAATGATCATGTTTCAAAAATATAATATCAATGCCTAATGTTTTATAACTTTAACTCGGATTCATATGATGCAAGGAAAATCCAAGGAAGAAATATCTTGGCCTCCTTACTTCCAAGCTATGCCTATGTAATTCAGGCAAAATATAGAACTTTCTTGGCTTTCTCTATTTCTCTCATTAAGCCACAGAAAGATGTTATCAATCCATTTGTCAGTACCTGAATATCATTGCTTATAAGTCACAGGAGAATTCTATAAATGGAAGTATTCTAACATATTTAAGAGATTAATCCTACAGAATAGAATGTTTTGACAGGACTCTGATCTCCCACAGGCAAAACTCTAGAGACATTTCCTTTCAAAGTGGCAAACCATTATCTTGTCTCAGTATTCTAGTACTAATGACAATTTTTTGTCATGTCAAATGATTAAAAGATAAATATGGAAAAGAAAGAAGCACTCTGGCTTTCCCACTTGGTGACTATAATCACAAGGAAGCAAGGTCAGAAAAAAGGAAGGAATCCATGCCTTTGTTTCAAACATTCTTTATTCCTCCAATAATTTGGGGATTACAAAAAAAAAAGACTACTCCTTCACAAAAGTGAAATTACTTTTTCCAGTCAGCCATTTATTAGTTTTTTTTAAATTTTTAACAGTGTGTTTAATGATACTGAACCTCATTACAGGCATTAATGAAATATGGGAGACTTTGAGCCTGAACCAGGTAGCATTATTTCACCCACTGTTTAAGCCTGCTTTGACAAGGATATAAAGGTCCAAATCTCATGGAAGAAACATGCTCAATCATCTCTTTCAGAGCCATGGTTTATATCAGGGTTAGTTTTAGCAAAAAGCTCCCAAAATGAAAAATTACATAAAATTCCACTAAGAAGACAATATGTGAACATTTAGGAAACATTCCCCTGCATCCCTTCCCATCCTCCCTGCACCTACCCCCCTCCTGATTTGGATAAAATGTTCTGATACTTGTTGCACCATAAATGATTGATATTACCTGTTTATGCAAACAAATACTCATACATAAATATAAATTGTTTAAAGACTGAGTCTTAATCTTCAACATCTTTTTATCTAAGTGTTTTATACTTAATTGAAAGTGTGAAAGTTAGTTAAATTATTACTTCTGTAAAAAAGACTATAGCTTACAGCTGGTCAACAAGTTTTCAGTAAACACTCTTAGCATACTCTACACCAGACACCACATACAGCTTTAAAAGTCAACTGATCAGAAGTTTGAAAGAGCCTCTGGAGAAGACGATGAAAACACCATTAGATCTTGTTCATCAAAAGTTGTAAGAAGGTCTCATTAGAAGACAAGACCGTGTTAGCAAATGATGAGAGGTTTGTTTTGTCTTCAACACTGTATACTTATAGTAAAAATTTAAAAGAAAATGCCAGTTTCACTTGCATCAACTTTTAAATGCATATTTTTTTAAAAAATACTCTGCAGTATATTGAAACAGAAAATAATTCTAGAACCTTTTTACAAAAATCGTATACAAAAGTAGGATGGTTATCTTTAGGAAGAATACTTGAGTGACTGAATTTTGAGATGAACTAGCTACTTCTTTTTTTCATGAAAGTGTAACTTTATTTGAAAGAATGATGAACACTCAAACAAAGCTTCTTTAGATTTGGTTAGTTAATATTTCAAAATTAATGCAGTGACACTCAATTCTGTGTGCACATATGACTATATTACTTTGAACATCACTATGATGCATAATAACAAAGCATCAATAAAAGTATTTTAAAAAAGGGCTGGGGGTATATCTTGGAGGTAGAATGCCCCTGGGCTCAATCCCCATTGACACACACACACATGCACACACACACGCACACACACACACACACACACACACACACAAGATTCGAGATCAGTGAAAGATAAAAAATATAATACAAAAGTAATTTTTTGGAAAGTAAATAATATCCAATCTATAAGTTTGGGTAAATATATTTAAATGACTCTTAAATATTGCTTAAATGATCTATTATTTATTTAACTTTATGAATCATGACTAAGGTCCTAAAATACTTGAAAAATCTGAAACAAAGTAGGGAAGTGCTTCGGGGGAGGAATGGGTAGAGGGAGAATTAATGAAGGAAACACTTCCACTGACTTTATGTACATATGTGAGAATATCAATGTCAATCTCAATATCTTGTATGGGGAATGGGGAGTGGGAAGGGAGCCGGGGGAAATCCACCAAGTGCTGTGTGCATGTATGTCACTATCACTATGAACTACATTATGATGTGAGACTATGATGCACCAATAAAAGTATATTTCAAAAAAATAAAAATCTGCATGGTCCAAGTGAAATTTCAAAATTTGAAATAATGTTAGGGGATAAAATGTAATAAAAGTCAGATATTTCCATAGAAATATTTTCTTAATATATAATTTTCTTTGATGTTTATAATGATAAAAATAATAAATATTCCTCATGTTCTAAACATATGCTAGACAGAGTACTCATTTCTTCACCAGCTTTAATGTATTTCAAAGTCACAGCCCTATGAAATAGGTTTTCTTACCCATTATAGATATAAGAAAACTGATAATCAGAAAGATATATCTTTTAGCCTACAGATAATAAATGGCAGAGCTAAGACATTAGCTCAGTGTTTGCATCCATGTGATAAACCATGATGCAATTCAATTCTGCTTCCTCTGAGTTTCTTTTTTTTTTTTTTTTTGCAGTACTGGGGATTGAACCCAGGGACGTTCTACCTCTGCGCTACACCCCCGGCCCTATTTTTTATCCTTTATTTTGAAACCAGGTCTCACGAAGTTGCGGAGGAACTCACTAAGTAGAGAGAGAGAGAGAGCTGAGGCTGGCCGTGAACCCGGATCCTCCGGTCTCTGCCTCCCACAGTACTGGGATTACAAGAGAGCACCACCACGCCCAGCTGAGTTTCTTTTTTTTTAATTATTTTTATGTTTATTTTTGGTGGACAACTTGCCACAATGTCTTTTTTCAAATTATTTTAATAGTGCATTGCAATTATACATCAAATGAAACTCAATGTGATAAAAACATATGTGTACACAACTCTTGGTGTATTTCCCTCCACATCCCATCCTGCCTCCCCTCCCTGCACATGTTAGTGAAATTAGTAGTAATGCCTTCATGTATTGCTATAGCGTTATGTGAACTGTTTCCTTCCTTAATCCTCCCTCTTTCCCTTTCTAACTTCCTCCTCTAGTCCCCTTCCACTACTCTACAGGTCTCTCTACATATTATTTAAAATCCCCTATGGAAATTTTGAGCTCTAAATTAAAACAAAAATACTTGAACGAGTCACATGTTGGTTAATACATGCATTCTACCTTCATGGCCCATTTATGCAAAGATATAATGACTGTTAAACTTAGAAAACTCTAAGTTTTCAAAAACCAATTGCTTTCAACTAATCTAAAATCCTTATTTCATAGACTGAGAACATAAAATATTTTAATTGATTCAAACAAGTCAACAAGAACCTAGATCCTTTTTCACCAAATCAGCTGAGTTTACTTCTCACTAACGCATACTATTGAATATTGGGGATTTAGCTGAGTGGTAGAGCACTTGCCCTGAGTTCTATCCCAGGAGCCACAAATAAACAAACAAATGCATACTATTGTTTTGCCTCAAATGGTCAGATAGATGCTGGCTAAAATTGCAAATTTACTTGGATCTCCAATAAAAGTAACAATTGTTAATATAATAAAATAAAATATTTATGGATTTTAATTGATATCATTAAATATGAGCATGCCAGATAAAAATTCTTCACTCATTCATCCATCTGTTCATTATAACACATATTCTGCCAGCCGTGGTGGCGCACGCTTGTAATCCCAGTACTTTGGGAGGCGGAGACCGGAGGATCCGGGCTCGCGGCCAGCCTCAGCTCTCTCTCTCTCTCTCTCTCTCTCTCTGTCTCTCTCTCTCTACCTAGTGAGGCCCTCCGCAACTTCGTGAGACCCGGTTTCAAAATAAAGTATAAAAAATAGGGCCAGCGAAGCACGGAGGTAGAACGCCCCTGCGTTCAATCCCTGGTACCACAAAATAAATAAATAAATAAAATAACACATATTCTAAATGTTTATGATTTGTTAAACTCTCCATTTGTATTCAGAGGAAAGATGATGCTTGAAATGATAGAAAATTCTCAGTGCATATCAAATAATTATAAATTAAATCAAAAACAGGGTCCCAACCTTTAAGGAAATAGAGGTAGACATGTACATTTATAACAAAAATGCAATACATTCCATACCAATAAATGCAAATAAAAATGCTGTTGAGTTAGAAAAGAAAAACCTAAATGCAAAAAGGTTATAATAGTCAATAGAGCAGTGTCTAAAAAGAGTATAGACATCAAAGTAGGAATCATTATTGAAGGGGTGAGAGGTATCCAATAAGTATACTATATAATGCACAAATTTTTAGCCAAAAATATAAGGCATAAAGCACTCCGGGAGAAATAATCTCAATCTCTTTAGTTTTCAAGACTACAAAGACATAGATTGAAACAATGGAAAGTGATTAGCAATAAATACTAGAGATTTGCAAAGGAATGATGATGAGTATATGACTGTATGGACTCATGGCTTGCAAAGGGTTTACTAAAGAGAGAGGTGTGGAGTTCTATGGAACTACATAGAAGGAATGATCTATGGTACATGCAGGGGATGGCTATTCTATGGGAAAGATATAAGCATTACAAAGGCAATAAAGTACAAATGACTAAGGCTTATTGAGAGAAGAGTTAACTTAGATCCACACAATTATTTTTATTAATTTAGATGCTGGTCTTGTTAACAAATTTGCCATACAACTGTGTACTTCCAAGTAAGTACATATTTTACTAAAGCAAATGTAAACTTGTAGAAATATATGTACCTCAATGATGAAGATCAAAATATAACTCAATGAACCATAAAGAAAAAATGTGCAAATTCATTAATTCAGATTTTACTTTTTATCTGTCTAAACGAATTACTTGTTACATAAAGTTTTTTTCATTAATACAAGTAAAATCTACTCATTAATTTGTTTTAGTTATTACCACCTTCCATTCCATAGCAGAGTCTTAGGCTCAATCAACACTTGAATATACACTTTCCCTTCATTAGAATGTTCATGCTTTTTTTAATGAGGAAAAAAATAATTTCAAGAATTAGATAAGATGATAATGATGATGGTTTGATGACTTCATGGATATATATTTATCTCCAAACATATCAGTTTGTATACATTAAATATCTATAATTTTTATATATCAGTTATACCTAAAAATCAATTTCAAGACAAATTTGCTAATTTTTCTGCTTTGCTACAGACATCACATTTTCTTTATCCATTGGCCATAAGTACATAATAAAATTTTTACAACACATATAAAATTACACATTCATACGAGTATAACATTTACTCACAAATTTTATGTGTGTGTGTGTGTGAGTGTATGTGTGTGTGTGTGTGTTTCAAGAGTCCTAGATGGAGATTTTAGCATTAAAATGGTAATGATGGAAATACTTTTTAACCATCTTCTTAATAATAATATGATATTGGTCTAAGAATAGGTGCTTGATAAAATCTTATTACTAACAAAGTTTTAGTTGAAAACTGGATAATGTGTAGGTTAATTGTCAAATTTCCAATATTGAAAGCCTAGAATCCTGAGGACAAAATTATGCAGCAATATAGGAGTGCTGTTACCAATAAAACAAAAATGAGGCAGACTGCTATAAACTCCATCAAGGGAAGCAAATCTCATCCCTATTCAGGGATGAAGTGTAAATGTTGAACAGAGGATCAAAAACACTACCATCATTAGGGACGCAATAGCAGATAACAAAAAACAAATCTATAGTAGGGATTCAACACTGGTTGGTAACTACAACATAAATAAAAGTAAGTAGTCAGGTTTTAAATGAGTAGAATGTGTTCAGCTGTATTATGTTGAAGTTAGATATGATTTAATTGAATATATTTAGGTATTTCTTATTATATTAATATGTATCCATTTTGTCCATGAAAACAGAAAAAGGGGCTCATTCTAAAAGTTTGGATTTGACATTCTCCATAGAATTTTACATTCTTCAGCTTCTTCCAGTTTGCCTTGGTATTTGTGTCTTCTATACCCTTAAGGGTAACTACATTTTTTACTTTTTTACACAAATATGTGTGTATTACTGCTTGTATGCAACTAATTGCACATGTTTGTGCATTTTCCCAAGTGATCTACAACTGAAAAGGAAAAGAAACAATTTTAATTTTTTTTCTGTCACAGATTGAATAGAGAAATAGGGACACATTCCTCTTCCTATCTCATTTCATTTCATTTTCTTTTTGATTTTGTTTTTTGTTTTTGATCATAGAAACTCAAGAGAAGCATTATAGCAGAGATTCAATCTACCCCTGGATTCAATCTACCCCTGGATTCAATCCCCAGTACTACACCAAAAATTGAACCTCTGGGTTCAATCCTCAGTACCACTAAATTCATACATAGTAAAACAGACATATATATATATATATATATATATATATATATATATATAATACCATAATGAGTAAAAACAGGGATATGCTTAACTACCTCCTCAGTTGTACTAAAACCTACCAAATATTGATGAAATTTAAGATAACCCAAATAAATGGAAATGCATCCTAATGTTCATGAATTAGAAAACTTAATAGTGTTAAAAATCTCCATACTACTCAAAGTGTTATACGGATTTATTTTAATTTCTATCAAAATACTAAAGACTGACCATGTTATTGATGAAATGTATTTGAAGAGGATATATAAAATAGAACCACAAAGAAGAGGTGATGGATTTTACCAAGCCTAGTGAGGGAGACAAGGTTTATGAAGATGTGAATCTTGAGTTAATATTGAAGAATCAAGGTGTTGGCATGACAGCAAAGGCTACAAGGGAATTTATGAAATGAAAAGTACATTTTCAAAGCTCTCCAAAGATATGCCATCATAATTTTCTTCCATGGACTACAAAATTCCTTAAGCAAAGATAAATTTGTCTCATTTTAATAGGCTTGTAAATAACAATGGATTGAAGAATTTTTATATATATCTAGGTATATTAAGCAAAAAGGTAGTTATTTCTACTTTAACTGGAAGTCCCAAATGATATTTCTTATTCAATATCAATTTACAATTGTTTTAATACTCTAATTTTGTGTGAGTAAATACACATGATAATATATCTGAAATTTTAAATGTCAACATGTCATAGAGGTATTGCAATCCTGGGAGAGAATGGATATGTTTGAATTTAATTTGAAACATTATTTTAAGAACACTGTAAATTAATTCATATTAAAATAGATTTGCTATTATCACCTTTTAATTTGTACAATTAGCATAATATATCTACAATATATTTTAAAGAAAACTTTTTAAAAATAAATGTTCTGCATTATTCAAATTCTATGACAAACCACTTAAATTAACATAGCCCCATACAAATGTCATGTCACTCATGATGTCTTCAATCACTTCAATATTTTTCTTGACAGTCTTTATACATTTTGTATATCATTTACTTTATGGCAATGACCTTATATTTCTCAACAAGTCTATTATAGAAATGTTTTCCTTTGGTAAGTTTAATTCCCTTTTCCACACTGGGGAGAAAAAAAGTAAGATTTAAGCCTAGTGAATTGAGACATAAGAGAACGTGTCTCACTAAGATCGACAGAACCTCGTCCATTCATTCTTCTTTAGTTATTTATTTATCCCTCCACTTAAACCATTTGAGTGCTCATTATATGCAAGTCACCTGATATTGGACGCCTTACTGATGTGCATAGAAGGGTGAGATATTGACACTGATTTTATACAGGTGGCATCTTCCTTCCTCTGGAAACTCTTTCTCCTGGTGATTCCAGATCCCCACAGCCCATCTACGAACCTTATTTTTCTTTCATCCATGTTGATATTATCCATTATCCTTGCACATAGATTCCTGAACCCATTACAACCATTTTTCAAATTTCTGTTTTTCTCCTAATGTATCTCTCCTCCTTTTTTTATCACCCTTTTAACTGTCCCACTTATCTCATCATAAATATGGTGGAGAAAGTATTTTGTATACTGAATCTTGATAGACGCAGTTCTTAGAAACTTTAATTTGCTCCCTGATTCCCTATGAAGCTTCAAGATATTCCCTTTAATAGCTTCCTCTAAAATTCTCTGTGTGTGTTTTATTTTCTTAAGTCTGATAATATTCACTTATGTTTTGTTCACTAAAGACAATCAACTTCTACCCCAGTCCCCATACAATATATTGAGACTGACATTGGTATTCTCACATATGTACCTAATGTCAATGGAAGTGATTCCTTCATTGATCCTCTGCCCCCCCCCCATTGTCCTTTCCCCTAGACCACTTCCCCGGCTCCACTGGAGTTTCTCCTCCATTATCTGAAGTCTCTCTGGAATCTCGATTACTTCCTAGCTTCTGCATATTAGAGAGAAAATATTACCCTTCACTTTCTGTGACTGGCTAATCTCACTTAACATAATGTTCTCCAAGTCCATCCATTTTCCTTCAGATGACATAATTTTATTCTTCTTTATTGCTGAGTAGAATTCTATTGTGTGTATATATCTACAATAGAGAACAGTATGATTACAGTGACAAATGGGAACTGACCTAAGTGCTTCACTATTGGGAAGACAATAGGAATTAAGGGAGATGTGGATATGGTTCCAGGTAGCATTAACAGCTGTCTTGCAACACTGCTCAATTTTCCAAGAGAAGTCAGACATCACTAGTTAGTTAAATAAAAGCCATTAACTTTTTAGATGTTGGTGAGTAATTCTAATTTTTTTTGTCATCACTTTGCCAGATCTACAGATGTTGAAGACTTGCCTTGGTGGGCAGAGGCAGAAGGCTTCTTTGTTAAGAACAAACATAAATTCATACAGCCACATGAAATTTGCTATCCTTCTGGTGTATTATGCTATGTGACACATGGAGTCCCATTTCTTCCACTACAATTGGAAACCTTTGCCAAACCATCTTGGATTTATGTAAAGGAGCAAATATTCCCATATGGAGAATGAGGGCAGATGGTGGTATGGTCTGAGTCTCTTTTATAAAATTCAGAAAGCCATATCTGAAGAGTGCTTAAGCAAAGGTTGTCCCTAACTGAAATGCTAACATTTTCCTTAAGAACCATAACACAATATCTATTTCCATCCATGATCCCTTCAGCCAATTCCTTAACTGCTCTTTAGAGAAACAATCTACTACCCTTTCAACAGCTTCTAAATTGTTTGTCCTTCCTGCCCTTAAGATCGTCTAATCTATTTGAAGCATCTAAGATGATAACCTTTCATATGATACATTAGTACCTGCTGTTATCAATCAAATGCAGAGGGCACAAGTGGGATTCAACAACAACCCTTCTGCTATGGTTAGAATACAATTGAAAGTATATAAGATTAGCATCTGGCAATAACCTTTTGAATAAGTTGAGAAAATATTTTTCTGAAAAATATTCAGACTAGAAATTGTCCCTCACCATTTAAATACAAGTAATAAAGCAATGGGATTTTCAGAAGGTGTTCATATGTATAGGGCATATGGCGCTTGGCATCTGTCGAGTGCATGCACATTTAACAAAAGTCATACCTCCAACTTCGCCTTTATGCACAAATTTCTGCAACAGCAATCAAGGGCAGAAATGGCAGAATGGTAGGGAGAGTTTCTTTGTTAACCCCAAATATTTTATATTATTTGTCTCATGTTTATTTGTATGTAAGTTAACTACTTGGTAAACTACTTAGAGTTTGCCATTTTGAAGTATAAATTTGGTTTGTTCTTCAACCAAATTTGTTGTTATACAAAGCAGGTTGTTTGTTACAGCTAAGTTGAAGAACCAAGTTTCAGTTTATTCTGTGTGAATGATATTTTCATATTAAGGTATATTAATAAATGTGAACTATTTTGAGGTTTTAACTAATCCATATATAAGTGCCAGCACTTAGCACAGTTTCTTGTATATAATAAGCACTGAATAAATTTCATTGGATTTAAATTTAAGTCTTGGTGATCATACTTAAAAATATCCAGGTTGTTTCCACTCTAAAACAGAGGGCTTCCTGACACTCTCTAGAGTGTATCCCCTCCATGCTAAGTTGGCATCCTCTCTTAAAACTGTCTACTCACTTTGCCAAATAAATCTTTTATACTTATCCTTACAAAAATCAATAAAGAATTGGTCTATCTGCATCCTCTCTTCCCAAGCTAGCATTGTCTTAGTATTTATTCAATGAATCATGAGTATTAGGAACTTGAGAACTGTTTTTATGTCTCTATACAGTAGGGTAGCATTAACTTAAAGGATTCATGTTTAAAATAAGCTCTTTAGCAAACCACGGTATGAAATGTTATTGTCTTATACTGATAACAATCATGTCTTAACACTAGTTTTAGCCTTTTCTAACATTGTGTAAATATACATCAATAACTTGTAGCCAAGTAAATCTGAGAATAAAGATTTTTTAACCTCATTTACCCTGAGGGCTACACTGATATATCTTCTCAGAGGTCAAATAGAGAACTGCCTCATGGATTATTATTTTGTTTATCATAGAGTTTAATATTTCTAAAGCCATCACAGAGAACTGTGTTCACGTTGAGAGACATATTGCTTTGAGATTTAAGTCACTCCATCCCAGTGTTTTAGTATCCCCTTAAGAAAACCACTGGGATTCCATCTGTGTTGTGACATTTTTCTCAGTTGCCATCTCACTGGTTCCTGATAGTTCTTCAATAATAGAGGGTCATAGAGCTCATTTCATCAAAAAGTCAAGACTTTTTGCATACATGTGTGTTACTCATGGTTTAGAACAATATTCCTGTTATAGGACTTTGCATCACTTACCTTGTGCTTTTAAAAATGTTTTCATCTTGGTCTAAATTTCCAACATTAAAACAAAATCTGTGATTACTATAAAATTACTTGTGAAAAATTAATAAGTAGAATTAGAATGTTCCTGGATGGTGAAAATTTCATTCTCTGCATCTTCTCAATAGAGTAGATTCAGAAAAAGAAAATAGCATTTCTTTACATCATTTTCCCTCCCATTCCATAAGATATTTATCATGGACACAAAGAGGTTTCTGTATAAGATATTATTAATCTAATTCATTAAGCTTTAAGCACTTAGTACCTCAATTTTATGTAGGGATAAACTTCAAAAATAATCTTCTTTTAGGCCTTCTTTCTCTTAACTGACAATATGCCAGACCAATTGTTTGAAATTTGATTAGGAATTATTTGTGCACACTGGAATTGAAGATAGTTGATTTTGGCTTGAAAAATGTATTTCACTTTTATCTCTTTTCCACTGACCAAATAAAGCCAATCACATTACAATTATGCAATATTACTAGGAAAAGCAAAATGGTTTTCCATTAGAGAACATTAACTTTCTAACCCAATAAAACATATACTTCTGAGGTTCATTGTAAAATAACATCATCTGATTAGAAGATGGGGATGATAGGAAAACCTGATCCTTCTCAATGAGTACTCAGGCCAAGAGTTAAGTTTCTGAAGACAGAGGGCCCTGGGTTCAAACCCTAGCTCTTACACTTAATATTTCTTTGTCTTTGGGCATATTGTTTAGGTATCTAATTATAAAGATAGTACTACCTTCCTCACAGCACTGACTAATGATTAAATGAGATTAATTATATAATTTATTTAGCATAGTACTTAACAAATAGTAGTAATTGAATAAATATTAACTGTGGAAACTAGTCTCTCTGGCTTCTAATTCCCAATACTCCCACTATAATAACTGCAGGAGTAAACCTTTACTAGATAAAACATTTATAAATTACTTCCCTTAGGTCCTCTTTAGGACAAGCATGGCAAAATAGAGTCTTTAAAAATTCCTACTACAGAGCAATATTAGCAACATAATCATAAACTCAGACAACACTCTAAAAATAGTTTATAAAATCTAAAAGATATATCTGCCAGTTACAAATAGTTGACACAAGTTTGTAGGATTTATCTGCACAACTCCCTTCCATAATTGGCATTACCTTTATGTGGAAGAAATCAAGTTAATGACAACTAACCAAGATCCTCTTAACTGAAGTATTTTGGGCTCTTACTTTCAAGCCAATGAAACTGAAACTACTCTTCCACTGCAAGCATTAATGGCATCAATCGAAAGAATGATGGGCCACTTACAGGACTGTCAGAAAGGTTGCTGGAAAAAACTTGAGACATAGGTGGAAATTCAGGGAAAGCTAAGTGGTCACATCAGCCAGACCCCTCAGCCTCTTCTGCAGAATATTAAAGGCAACTGTTGGCATGTAGATCCCACCAAACCAGGTGCTACTGCCGCTGCTGCTGCCACCTGCTGTCAGAACGGATTCTGCACAGCATCTGGCATCCAACCAGTCTAAGGTAAACTTTGCCCATGTGTTGGTAACAAAGGAAGTTAATTGAACAAACACTTCTCATTTCTAATACTTATAATCAGAATTGGGCTCTGCCCTCTGGAAGACCCCCTAAGGTGGTAAACTCTACAAATATATAAAAAGGATTTAAACTCTTACCCATAAAGAAAAATAACTAAATAAATAACTAACTAAATAAAGTTTCCTTGACAGAAAAGATGATGAAAGCTATACATGTTTTCCACTTTCCATCTGAGTATTCTCCCCATATTCTTGAAGTAAGGGGCTTGGATTGTAGCTCAATCGTAGAGTATTTTGATTAGTCTTTGGTTCCATCCCTAGCACTGCCCCCCCCAAAATTTTTTTTTTTTAATTAAGATTTGGTTGAGTAGGGTGTGGTGGCGCACACTTGTAATCCCAGTACTTGGGAGGCTGAGACAAGAGGATCGCAGGTTTGAGGCCAGCCTCAGCTCCTTTGTGAGGATCCTCCGCAACTTAGTGAGACCCTGTTTCAAACATAAAGAATAAAAAATAGGGCTGGGGGTGTAGCTCAGAGGTAGAATGCCCCTGGGTTCAGTCCCCAGTACCACAAAAAAAAAAAAAAAGATTTGGTTGAAGTCTTTGTCCCAGGTTGTTGCCAAGATGGTACAGGTTTATACCTTTCTAGGTCCACCAGGATGTATCTTAGTGCAATATGATAACAGAACTTGCATAATAGGTCTTACACATTAAGCTCCACTTGTAAAGCAAGTAACCTGTTGTTAGTATCAGTGGTCACAGGAAATGAGAAAGGAACAGTTGGATTTGGCAATATGGGAAATTTAAAAAACCTCAGCAGATCACCCCAACATTGTAATGTGTTCTTTGCCCCAGCCTCATTCCTTTTCAGTCTTTAAGGTGCAGGCTTTTCAAGAAAACATATCTACCAATTGTCCCTTCACATGCTACACAGACATGTAAACTTTGAAAGGTGCTATTATTCTAGGCTTTCAAATATACCAGGTATATTTCTCATGGTTTATATAATATGTACATATTCTCTATTAGCTTCTATGCCCATTTTACCTCCCTAGCCTACCACTTTCCACAAGTAGGTGTATAGAAGACAGAGTCTTCCCCTGAGCAGGCTGCCTCCCCAGTGACTAAAATGGTGCCTGGATCACAATAAGTCATTGATAAAAATCTGACAAATGCTATATTTTGCAGACTTAGGCCAGTATTAAAAACACAAGTGAGTGTCCAGAGAAAATAAGAACACTGGATTACACAATAGCAGCATGTTGCAAAGGAACACACACACACACACACACACACACTTGTAGTTGCTTGAGCTACAGGGTAGGAAAGATACAGGAACTGTAGGCGATGTAAGAGGAGACAAGAGGAATCAAGACTGATAATAGAAATGGGAAGGCTGTGTCCCTTCCTAGGGAATAACAGAGCAAAAGGAGCCAAAATGTCTTTTTTTAATAATGACCCATGTTTATTTTATATTTGCTTTGTGAGCATACTATGCTTGGTATCTACTTCATTCACTTATTTCTCACAAAAGCCTTGGGATAAAGGTGTTATTTTATTCTAGAGTTAACAAAATGGGCACATTCATGGTACTAGCAATGTTAAATTATTCATGATAAGCAAGAGCTGGCAGATCAATCTTCCTTATACATCCTCGTTGTCCGTGGAATTGTGTCCCTTATACATTTTGCTATTGCATCTTTTCTTTTGGGGGATACTGGGGATTGAACCCAGAGGCATTCTATCTCAGACTAAACCCCAAAATTTTCTTTTTAATTTTTTAATTTTGAAACTCTCTAAGTTGCTAAGGCTGGCCATGAACCTGTGATCCTCCTGTCTCAGTCTCCCAGGTACTGGAGTTAGAGGTATGCACTACTGTGCCCAGTGCAATTACATCATTTTTAAAAAAGAATATTTTAAGATAAAATATCAGATGCCTAGTGACGTATTGCAGTGGTTATAAGATTGAAAATCAGTCACTGATCCATACAAGTTCATATATACTCAGAAGCCTCCATCTCTCAGAAAACTCTTTTAAAATTCCAACCTACTTAAATAGAAGCTATTAAACAGAATGTATGTATCATAACACTAAAATATTAACTATCCTACTAAAAGGGAAAAATGATATTTAGAATCAAAACATAATAAATTGCTCTGATGTTTATTCCCATTTCCATAGATCTAAGGTAAGTAGTTATACACAGAACTATATGGATTTTTATATCTTTTCACTTTTTGATTTTAGCAAATTATGATAGTATTTGAGAAAAAATCTTAATATTCAATTATTTTCACTGCTTTACTTATCGATCCTATTTGAGTAAATATCAGTTTCACTTATCACATTTCAATCAGCAGCCATTAAGTATTTGTTTACTCAGCCTTTCAGCCATTGTGTCCAAAATACCCTATGGGAATAATTTAGAGGAGGAAAGGTTTATTTGGGTTCACGGTTTGAGAGGTTCAGTTCATAATCCTCTGAACTCCAAAGCAGAAACCACAACAGCAAACCATGGTGGAAGTTCTCCACTCTCACCTCCCAGGGACCAGAAGAGAGCAGAGAGGAGGTGGCCAGGCACAAATATAGTCCCCAAGGCCCCACCCCCCCCAGCGACCCACCTCCTCCAGTCAGCCCCACCTCTGTAGCTTCCCAGCATTGCCTAATGAGCTTCAGAGGACATGTTAAATCCAAACCATAGCAGTATTCATGTACAAGTCATCTATAGTTTCTTATTTGATCACCCCTGCAATGTGCACACAGGAAGCAAGCGTACTCTACATTATCTCACCCATGTATCAGGGATCCTTCGATGCTTCATCTTTCCCCGAGATACTTATGGTCTCAACACCTTCCTGCTTATGGATGTCAGCAATGCATTAATTTTCAAAGATTTTAGTTTCTGTACTGAAAAGAAAGCTTATTCCCTTTAGAAAAGTGATTTTGGGGACAGATTATAGTCTGTTAAAAAAAAAAAAGCTTCCCTGATTCATCAGGGAGGGCCTAAAAATCTTCAAGAATTAGGTGAATCTCATCTCTTTCTAACCCATTTATCAGCATTTCCTTGTTGAGTAGAGCAATTCCACCACAATGGAAGGCAGCTGATGATCCTGCTGACAAAAATAAAAGGGCTCGTTGGCACCCATCCTGCCATTCTTCTAGGCTTAGATGTGGACTTACTTCTGACAATGAATTCCTTGAATAGAAAGCAATCAGCTAGCTCTAGTGTTCTTAGACTCTTCTACCAAATGTCTCTTTACAACAGAGAAAGATAAGTATATACAACCCTAAGTTTAAGGATATAACTTGAAGCTTATCATAAGAATTAAATGTCTTCACAGTCACCTGCCTTATGTTTAGAATTTACAGGAATTTGTAATTTCATTGCCAGAAATGCATACATTTAACATAAACATTTATACAGTGTTTGTTTAGTAAAATGCCCCCATAGTTATGCCATATTATCCCCTATTTTCAGATTGCCCAATGCCAGTGACATAGTACTCAATCTCCCTGAGACTAACCTTGTTTAAGATCAGCAGAGCTATACGGAAAGTGAACATCCTTTCAAAGAAAGAATAAATCCTGAATGACTTAGTGTTCTATCTGAGGTGCCTCAAACACACCAGTTACTTTGATCCATTGAATAAAACAGCTTATAATGTTGAGTAAATTAGGCAGTGGAAAACAATGGTAAACTGTCTGAATGTGCCAATTTTAATATTTCTAGCTGTCCTGTTTAAAGAATCTCCTAACTGGATTTTAAATTCCCACAAAGAAAGAAGTCATACTTCATTTTCTTTTTTATTTGTCAATTATAACTACATATAATAGTGAGATTTATTGTTACATATTTGTATATGCACACAACATAATTTGCTCAATTTCACTCCCCAATACTTCCCTTTTCCTTCTCCTCCTACACCCCTTGGTCCCATTCCTCTACTTGTCTCCCTTCTATTTTCATGAGATCTTCTTTTACCCATTTTTTCCTCTGTAGCTTCTACATATGAAAGAAAACATATGACTCTTGAAGTCACACTGTTAACCTTTGTGTATCTCCTCTAGTCTTTTCCCACCTTTGAAGTTCAAACACACTGACTTTTACAATGTAGACCTTCAATAAATTGATTTCCTATAGAAGATCCTATAGAATTGCTTCCAATGGGAATGTTCTTGGCATTTTAGATGGATGAGATTCTTCCATGTGCAAGAGAATTACATGTAGTACAGGATGTGTATTATCTCTGGATCCCTAGGATATGAGCGCCAGTAGTATTCTCAGATATTGTGAAAATCAGAAATGCCTTTCCACATCCCCAAATATTATTTCAAGTATCAGCACTGCTTCTTGTGGAAGAACAATACAAGTGTATTTGCATATACACCCCCCAAAAAAAAACAAAAAACAAAAAATCAACTCCAAAAGAAAAGAGCCAAAGAAAAAATAAAGAGAAAATCCAACTGAGTCAAAATCAATTAAAGAGTGAGAACAAAATAAATAAAAAAGAAAAATTCAAGAAATGGAGACTGTCAATATTTCAAACTCCTCAAAAAGTTTTGAAGCATGTAGGTAGTTGGGAAAGGGTTAGAGAAAATTTAGTTTAAACTCTAGGCATATCTTTACCTGTGGCACATGGGCTCTCACATGGCAAACCAAATATCAAAAAATGGTCTCAACAAAAAAATATGTAAATATGGGAAATAAAATCTTATTTTATAAAAATTATCACTCTCATAAAAATTACAATAATATTTTGCACTCTTTTACCCTTATTCTAGGTAAACATCATTGAACAGACATATATAGGTGATAGGGATAAGAGCTTCTCAAATTTGAGGAACTTAAATGAACTATGTGAAGACATATAGGTATTCAAATAAGTATAATGGGTAGTAATTTGCCCAGGTAAAACTGATACACAAATAAAGGTGAGGTCACATCTGTATAAATTGTAAAGTAAGTGAGAAATGGTAAAGAAATGGAGAATCAAAGAGTCTTTTGCATTTTCAAAAAACAACTACCACTGAAGTTGAACATTATAGATTCCATACACATATTTCAAAATCCTTAAGTAAATTTTTTTTCAGAAAGTTTGCACCATTTCCTCTGAACGAGGACACATCTCTGATATGAGACTCATCAGGCTCAAGGACAATTGGCTCCACTTATTGTTGAATTATGATAATTATAATTAGATTATAAGAACTTAAAGATAGGGGTATAGACAGCATTTAGTGTAGGTAGGATAAAAATAATAATTACAATAATAATTGGAGTGGACTGAAAGTGAGTTTCCCTGTACAGCCAGTGAAGAGACATTTGGAGAGGGCTTCTAATATTAGGGCAGAGGTGGAAGTATCCAAAAGGTCTGAGAAGAACACAAATTGTAGTTCTCTTTGTTATGGTCTTGCAGAATAGGTGTTTCTACTAAAATAGTAAGACAAACTACAATGTTTCCTAGATTTGCTCACTCTATTTGTTTTAATCCTATGTTAGGAAATAAAGGTGAAGGAGAAAGGTCATCTGAGTTCAAAAAAAGTTATAAAGAAAACCAAACTAAAAGGTACCCAGGGCATGTATTGTAACAACAGAGCAGGGACTTAAAAATGTGTCAGAGAAACATATAACTCTTAAATATTCTATTCTATTCTAGTCTATTCTATTCTATTCTATTCTATTCTATTCTTTTGTTCTCTCTCTTTCTTTCAAATATATTTATGGTGTGCAATGTACTGTTTGGTATATGTACACTCTGAGTATCATGTTTTCCAGTTTCTACCTTCAGAGAACTGATAGCTTAGCCATCCAATTATGAAAAACTCACTGAAATCTAAATATAAATCTATAAGATAATGATATTAATTCATAGTTAAAGCTTTCCATGATTTAATATCTTCATCTCCAAATATACACTTAAGAATTATTTGAGTTAAATAAGCTTAGGTTCATGGTTTAAAATAAAGTTGTAGTATATTATACTATTTATTGTGAAAACTCATCATACAAAATGGATTTGTTCTTGTCATTTCTGGCTAACATGTATCCATGGGACCATAGGAAAAAAAAAGGGGAGAAACTCAGTCCATGGCTGTCTGCTCCAGGAAGTATCACAAAGAACTAATCCAATGAAATGCCTGTTCTATCTTTAAGGTTATTTTTATTTAGGAACTGATGATAAACTGCAAACTATGACCTTAAGGCTAGCTTTACCTAGTAACTGCTGCCACTCACCAGTTATCCTGCTCCCCCAAGCAACAAAAGTGCTCATGAGATTTCATTCAAAATGACTTGCATAAATTTCTCTGCCCTCATAAAACCCCCAACCTTTCCATTGTGCTGCAGACCTATAGCAGAGGCCACCTCAGCCTGTGCATGTTTGTACTGAATTGCAATTCTATCCTTTCCTTATTTCCAAATAAAAATTCCTTTATTGGAGATTTGCATCTATATTTTTGTTTAGCTTTGACAGTATACACCTTTAGAGAGGACTTCTTACAATACGGTATATCTAAAATGAAGAGATACTACCTTGTAGGTAATATAAACAACACTTATTCTCAAGGGAAAGTTTTAAAATTGTTTTAATTTCTGTTAAAAATGGTATTTTTATATTGGGATGTTGCCATGAAAATCTGTTAAAACACTATTACATAAAATAGTATTTATATAATCACAAAAATGTTTTATAGTCTACAATATTATGGGTTTTTATCATTGATTACCTAAAATGTGATACAATACAAAAAGATATTAAGCAATACAAAAAGATATTAAGATAGTAATGAAAAACCAATAGAGTTATTATTTCTGCAATAATGCCAAAACACTGAGCTTATTTAGAAAAATAGTATACTGTCCTTTACACAAAAAATTCAGCATGTATTTGTTAGTAGTTCTATAGTATACTATCAGTACATCGATATGCTTTATTTTTATTTTACAGATTAATGAGATTTACTGTGATGTTTTCATAAACACACACACACACACACACACACACACACACACTGTGAATTGATTATGTCCATCCACCCTTCTACCTTACCTCTCCTCTACTTTCAGGTTAACTTGTTTAAGTATGAATGTCATGATTTTTCTGTTGTACCTGATACTTTCTGTTCCATGTTCCATATTCACTAAACACAGTGAATACCAATTCAGCACCTCAGCAGTGGACAGTTCCACAAATACTGACAGCCTCTTCCTGAATCTGCTCTGTGGATATCTGCTTCTTAACTTTCTTTAGATCTATAGGAATTTTCTTTCCCTAGAAGTTCAAGCAACATATATCTCATGGGAGAGGAAATGGGTACTGTGACTTCTTTGTCTCCAGCTCTGCTTTGGGGAAAACCCAAACTAAGACATTTGGTGAATCAAATTTATTTAGAAAAGGATGAATGAAGTGCCTACTTGGATCCAGTTACTGTGAATTTCCAATGTATGTACCAGATAATAAATACTCATTACAAATGGAGCAAAATGTTACTCATTTTATTTTCAAATCTCAAACACAAAAATTCTGCAAGATAAATTGTGTAAAATAAGAATTTAACATACAGTGAGGTAAACTAACCTGCGTACATTTGCATGGCTAAGAAATGATATTTCTCATTTCTTATATTTTTTGTGGTAGTGAGGACTGAACCCAGGGACATTCTGCCACCAAGATACATCCCCAGTCCTATTTTATTTTTATTTTGAAACAGGGTCTCGCTAGGTTGATGAGAGTCTTACTAGTTACTGAAGCTGTCCTTGCACTTGAGATCCTCCTGTCTCAGCCTCCCAAGTACTAGGATTACAGGTGTATTCCACTATGCCCAGAGAAGCTCAGTATTTTAGACTCAACTGTTCTAAGTCACAATAATAAGCCATGATTATTCACTTATGAATGAATAAAAAATTGTGATTTTCTTCAAGGATATTATAGCACAATAATAAAGATTAGCAAGTAGCACATAACTGAAATTCAATATGAAATGATAGACATATATAAAGACAAGAAGAGGCTGAATCTACTCAATATGCCAACATTTTATCTAGTATATTTATATATACTATATATTGTATCTTTCACATAGTTTACTTCCTTTCACAATATCCAAATTTCTATTTTTTTTGTTTTCTTCTCA
This sequence comes from Glis glis, assembly GCA_004027185.1. Lineage (NCBI taxonomy): Eukaryota > Metazoa > Chordata > Mammalia > Rodentia > Gliridae > Glis > Glis glis. Next base: position 53,504 of record PVJS01004463.1, read on the forward strand.
TGATCTCTCACATTACCTCTGGCTCTGAAAAATATGGCTAGCTATCAGTGTCCTAAAAAGGTCCTAAAAGTGACTTATAAAAACAATTAACATTCACAGTTTAACCAGGATCAACTCTCATCTGTCATGCTCTTGGGCTCATCTTCCAGAGCTCAGTTTCAGGATCTCTTTTCTAGCTTGTTTCTTTCTTTGGCCTTGTAAATGTGTTTACTCTCTGATCCTTATTTCTATTATTTCTATGTCCAACCTCAGGATGCTGCTTTTGTTTAATTTTCTTGATCAGTGAATTCTAGCACACACAGGGAAATACAAACACATTATTTTGGTCCCTCCTTCATACAAAATTTCTGAGATATGCCATCCAGCACCATTTTTACCATGTAAGAACTCCATGGTAAGATCTCCAAGTTATTTATGTATAAAATACATACCAGCAAATTGCCTAAATTTTACACTCTAAACTTTACATCATTACCAACAAATAATTTATTTTACAACTTACTAATTTAAATTAAACTAATTTATAAGTTGACTTATGTCACTGTGTTTTAATAAGTGCGTCTCCTAGAAAAGAAAGCCATCTATTGAGTGAGTGAAGTGATGGGTAATAATATTATACTATATATTCTCCTTAATGCATTTTCATTAAGCTGGAGCATATTCATTGATAGGATAGTAGGAATTTTCTCTTGTTTTTTGTCTCTTAGTGTAGAAAGGAGGCATATTAATGTATTCAAAAGTCAAATGAACCTTGGAGATAGCAATTCACATAGCAAAATACTCCATCATTATCAATATGGTTTTAAGGTTGTAAATTCATTCTTAATTTATCCATTAATCATCCAATTATTATGCATGCATATTGCCAAGCAGTAGAAATTCATAGTGGATCTTTTCAAGTTTACACTGGTTCTCCTACTTTTCCTTTCTTCCCTTCCCTCTGCTTTCTATCCCCCCATCCCCTACAGTGCAGTAGGTTCTGAGATCTATTACAAAGAATAAAGAAGTCAGGGTCAATTTGGGTCACATATTTATTTTGACTGCTGTCCTCAATGCATTCATTACTCACTATTCTAGAATATTTCATTTATATTACAAAGATAAAATGAATGCCAAATAATCTTGTTCTAAAATGTCATTGTCTAACACACCCAAAGACAATAGTCTTATACTCTATCAAATGTTTTTTGATGTGCTATTACATGGACTTTGTGACAGTACTCTTGATGAATTATTTTTCTTACTAAACAAGACAAAATTTGAAGTTAGTGTATCAAAAGGAGCTGTAATATTAAACACCAGGGTAAAATGTGAATGCATAAAATAACATGGCAGATAATGAAATTAAAGTCTACCCTCCTCCTTCTATGAAAACATCTGTCTAAGGTCTTAGGGCTGAGGGATTCCATGAAATGATAATTAATTAATGGGAAACAATGGGCTTCTGTCACAAAAGTTAGCACTACTTATAATGTACTGGAGATTCATATTGAAACCTCAATGCTTCCTTTCTTCTCTGAAGAACAACATTCAAGGAGACAGGCAGATACTATTAACTGCATCTTTATTGATCTGATGAAAATGACCAAACCATTATTTGGCATCATGGGACTATTATTATGGTGATGTGGAAAACACAAAGACATAAAGTATGGTTAATGGTCTTGTAAACAGGTCTTGATTTAACTTGGTATGAGGCATATTTGTCAATTAATCAAAAACTTTTGTAGACTCTTCAATTACATGCCATGTTTTTCTTTATTATGATAACATCCTAACAAGAATCACTTGTAATCATGTGAGAGTTCTTTTTGTGTTCTTTAATTGATATATTTACGTAACAGCCCTTGATGACTATATTTAGAAGGAAATTATCAAGTAGATTTGGAAGGTCCAAATCTCACAAATGCCTCATTCCAGCAAAACATAGCTCCTCTCTTTCCTTAAGCTGTATAACAGCTCACTGACTCAAATCATTTAGTTATCATTAAAAGAGGGAATTGCTGTGGCATTTATCTAAAAAAAATCAAGGCAAAAAATCCTTTTCAAGTCATACTTTTCTCTGGAGTCATTCAATGAGTTGTCACAATATGACACTGTGAATTCTTGTAAAAATAAAGTCAACCATTGTGAAGCACAAAAATTATAGATTTCATTTTACAAAGATTGAAGTCACTGAAAACACATCATTTCATTTACAGAAACCTTGATGCCAAAGTCTACACAAACTAAATAAATTAGGGATTGGGGAATAAATAAGGTTGGTTATTTGAAAAGAAAAACCTGATTCAAAAGTGAACAATGTTTAATCAACCTTTCAGCAAAATGAAAAACGGTGAGAGAGGTTTGGTTATAAATTTAAAGCAATTTAATATCCAAGTCAAATTTATGAGAATCACATCTGGAAAATATCAGAGTGGATGGCTATCTTTGGACTAAGAAGAGGCATTTTAACTGTAACCAAGTCAGTATCAGTTGAAATTTTCAGTTAAACCTTCATAAAATAGGAGACTACCTAACTTAAGTGGAACTTCCAAAAACACAAAACTTTTGTACTCTCTGTCAGATGAAGTAAATACTGTTCATTTGACTTGATTGTTTTATTCTAAGGATGTTTAACCATAGCCCCGAAATTCACTAGGGATTTCAATAGAATATTTTCCATCATTGGTTCATATTATTTCAGACTTATCCTTCTTTTAACATTGTCCCAGGTGGAGAATTGTTTGTACCACTGAAGCCAAGAAATCCTGTTGATACTGAGATTTTTGTCATCATTTCCTGAAAATCATGCAATGGGCAAAAGTTATTCTTAAGGCAAGGTCATGCAAAACTTCTCTAAAGATTGGGTTTCTTCTGGTGAATATGAAGTAGGAAGCACCTATTTTCCTATGTTATTTAGCTATGCAGAGGCTATCTCTCCCTGATGACCTGACACAGACCCAGCCAACACCATCCATAATGAAAATCAATGGCACCAAGTCACTAAACAATTATTCCGTCTTCTTTAAAATGCACAAGTCTTCAAAAAACAAGGATTTAGAGACTGATTAATTTGCCATTTGTCTAGGAGATTGCACTAGCTGCATTATTTAAGAAGTGCCTTGTCTTTGTGCCCTCGAAAGCTAAAACAAGATCAAAGATTTGAGAATCACCAAGTTCCTATGAAGGGCATTTGGTGACACTATGAAAGGCAGCTAGAAGTTGTGCCCTGTGTCTGCATCACTCATGATTTTGCTCATATGTAAGACTGTGATGGGTTGCCACTGGTCTGATATATAAAATTTAAAAAGCAACTACAACAACAAATCATGGCTCAAAAATGCTGTGCATTTGTTTACTCAAATAAATATTCATGGAATATATATTTTCTAGGCATATTTTCTGAGAAAAGAAAAATCACTCAGTCTTTACTCTTCATTGTCTCTCTTTCTTTATAATTTACCTGTATGTGTTGATTCCAACATAAAAATAATGATTTTCTCTTCCTCCATTATTTTTATAATGATTATCCCATCCCTTAGCAGAAAGGCCTACTCTCATAATTTCTAGTCTAGTAGACAGAGAACAATTCAACAAGATGTTACTTTATGTGCAGATTTGTTCCCCTCCATCCTCTGACCCCATGTGAATAGTCAAGAATTTTTCAACTTTTTTTTTTTTGCGGTAGTAGGGATTGAACCCAGAGCAGTCTACCTCTGAGCTACACCCCCAGCCCTATTTTTTATTCTTTATTTTGAAACAGGGTCTCACTAATTTGCAGAGGGCCTCACTAAGTAGCTGAGGCTGGCCACAAACCTAGATCCTCCCGTCTCAGCCTCCCAAGTACTGGGATTACAAGTGTGTGCCACCATGCCCGGCAAGAATTTTTCAACTTCTAATTTATTAATTTGAATTCTTAGCTCTCAGGTATTTTTCTGATTAGTTAGGTTATTTTTTCAGAGGGAATTGCTATAACTTGTACTTTATAAAATTTTTATATCACTGAAATTATTTTATTAGAAATGCATTTAGGGGCAATAGAACACTGTAAGTAGAAATTTCTGTGAAAGTAGGAATTGAGAAACAGAGCCCACATGCTTCTCTGGCATTTGCCTGGGATGTTGGAAAACATCCTTAGTAAATGAAAAAGTTAAGAATAAATGATCATTCACACCTCGCCTGAGATGAAGCAGGTATTTTTCTCAATTTTGATTTCCATAAGCATAAGTTAATAAAGAACAAAGGCAGTGTCTTGATAGCCTTATTTCTTGTATACCCATGACTCAAATAAGTGGCTTTAAAGAAAATCATCACCTAATCTTTAATAAGAGACTGCAGAGAAACAATACTTTCAAATGTTAGAAACTGTTTTGGACAATTCTGTTGACTATTGCTAATCTGAGAGTTTTCGAAATGTGTATACTGTACTTTGCAATACTGGAAAAAAATCACTTTTCTAATGCTAAATGCTTGTGTAACACAATATAAACCAACATCACTGGTATTATTGCTAAAACAACCCACTGTAATAGGTGATGGCAAACAGATCTAGTTATCTACAATTAGTAGATGAATATACAAAAGCTCAGACAGCTAAAGTGACTAACTCAAAGTCACATGCCCCTAACTGGCAATGACTAGAACCCAACTAGAACCCATATCTCATAACTTGTATGCCATCTACACTGTCTCGTACCACCTCCTGATTTTGAAACCTCAAGGAAAACAAATACCATGTCTGGATAATCCTTTGCTATTTATTCATCCAAGAATATATTAGAAGGTATGCACATCCAATAAGATAAACCAATGGAGAGGAAAAACAACATTCTCCTCTGTGGGAGAAGAATAAGCACATGTTGTCAACATCACTCTCACCCCTTGCTAGGATACAAGCTTCAATACAAGTTTTGTCTGTATGCTATTATATTGATGGTTTAATAAAAGTATTCATGTTATTAAAATCATGTGGATAAAAATTGTTCAAGAAGTCAAAATTCCTACTAGAAATGATAAATATGTTATCAATTTATTTATTTTTCAAATGATGTGTTCTATATACTATTTAGTATAAAGTGAGGATAAGCATGAGTTAAATCTTTATCAGAATAAAATAAAACAATAGCATTATATTTTAAATTATTACCAAAATAATTTATGGTATTTTATGATGATGTATTGGATAAAATACACATGCTTTAAAATGGTCTTTGACTTATTGAATTCTGTGTTCTGTAAACTAGTGTTCGGCTCTGCCAACAGTATTTTATATACTTTCAGAGCTACAAGTAATTATTTTCACTAAAAGGAGTATAAAGAAATCTCTTGGGCCTACAACATGATTTAATGTAATTGCAAAATAGAACTCAGTTTATTAAAACTTTACTTGTATTTTTGAATGCCATTTGTTAGAAAAAAAAGAATGAAGTATTCTTACACATGATAATGTTTTTGTAACTATTCATACTTTTAAAAATATAAACTAAAGTAGTTATCGGCATAGCATGGGGAATTTTCTTTTTAATAATTTATCAAAGGAAAATCAAGAAATAAATAAGAAGTATCTAATATATATTTTAATTCAATGAGACAAACTTGATTTTTTTATATCTGGTTTGTGGGTTATATAAGGATTACATGCTTACTCTCTGCTTTTTTTTGCATGTTTTAAATCTTCATAATAAGATGTACATAAGTATAGAAATACAAAGCCCTAAACTATTTATTGTTTTACTTTTTACATCATCATAAAATTTATTCATTGTACAAAATGAAAAAATAACAGGTTAGAAAAATATTTAAGAAAATAAAATAACTGGCCCTAAACTGAGTACAAAACAATATTAAAAAAATTTTCATATATATTCATGTATAATCGGGTGTGGTGGCGCACACTTGTAATCCCAGTACTTTGGGAGGCAGAGACTGAAGGATCCGGGTTCGCGGCCAGCCTCAGCTCTCTCTCTCTCTCTCTCTCTCTCTCTCTCTCTACTTAGTGAGGCCCTCCACAATTTCGTGAGACCCAGTTTCAAAATAAAGTATAAAAAATACGGCTGGGGGCATAGCGCAGAGGTAGAACGTCCCTGCGTTCAATACCCGGTACCGCAAAAAAAAAATATATATATATATTCATATATATATGTATGCGTGAATATATATGATATATAAACATATATGAAAATATATGAAATATTAGTAAACTTTGTTCACACCAGCTGACCAAAGCACATGTAAGTTTTATTAGTTCTCTTCTTGTTTCAAGATTTTCCAAAATGCAGTTCGTTTCAGGGGCCAATGAATGAAACTAATGATTTGCTGCATATCTATTTAAATACTTTGAAAAATCATAATTAATTCTTATATTAAAGCTGATAAGTAGGTATTATTTGCTCCACTGCACAGAACTGAAGACTAAAACTCAAAGAAATGAATAGCTTGGACACATTATACATCCCCAAAATGAAAGAAATAGGATTTAATAACGTGTCTATGTGACTTCAAAGATCTTACTTTTCTTGCTCTACCACATTTCCTTTTCTTAATAACATTCAATATGGTTTGCAATACAGTTATTAGATATAACAATTCCCATTATGAGAGACTTCCTGGTTTCATGATTCCCTCTTTATTTTTCCTGTCAATAAAGTGGGAAATGTATACATGACAAAGTATCTTGTGATTCATATATATTTTTATTACAATGTGGTTACACTGATTGATGTTACATTATTTTTTTAATGAAGCATTTCCAGATACTTGTATGTTGTATCTCTAATTTACATTCTTAACTGCTCCACACTTAAGTTGTTTCTTCTGTCAACAGGAATAAAAACTTCCAATTTGCATTCATATTGAGTTAGCAAAAAGATGTAGCAGCATGTGACCTGTTACTGGTGAATCGAATACAAATGTCCATGTAGAGACATTGTGGAGTAGAGACATTGCTACACTAAAAGTTAGCAATATTTGTATTAACGTATAATGTCAATTTAATCCCAATTAATTGTAGGAGTTTAAAAACTAATAATTTCATACTTCTGAGTCAATTTTAGTGTCTGTGAAACAAATATTTTTGACTAGAGGAGTGCTTTCCAAAATGTGTCTTAGAGCTGGGCGTGGTGGCTCACATTTGTAATCCCAGTACTAGGGAGGCTGAGACAGGAGGATCCTGGTTCGTGGCCAGCCTCAGCTACTTAGTGAGGCCCTCCGCAACTTAGTGAGACCCTGTTTCAAAATAAAGAATAAAAAACAGGGCTGGGAGTGTAGCTCGGAGGTAGAGTGCCCCTGGGTTCAATCCCCAGTACCGCAACAAAAAAAATGTGTCTTAGATCTGTGGGTGCTGCTGAATGACCTGAGGGATTTATGTGCCTTTAATAAACTAACCAAGTGGGAATTCTGCTCCCCCACCTCAACCTGAGGACTTTTCTGATGTTTGTTTGACATTTTGTATATTCTGTAATCTAAACTATTAATGCCACTAACCTATTAATCCTCAAGGTTTTTCTCAGTTGTCAAGTTTTGTGAAGTGTTTAATATTCCTAAGATAAAGAAGAAAAAGAATGCTAGGAATATCTTGAATAAAAATGTACCTATAAAATCAATCATGACAGATACAAGATCAAGCCCTGTGACCATTCAGTGAGTACCTGCTGTGTGTCACACATTTTAAACATGCTTAATCCCACGTGCGATATCAAAGGAAGGATCCCTGTCTTGATCTCCAGGATGAGGATGCAGAGGCTCAGAGTGGTTAAACATGTTTTTTGAGTTCAACTAGTTAGAAAGTGGTGGAAGTATATCAGGACGAGCTGCACATCTCTGTATTTGTTAACATGCTATACTGCTGCCAAGATTTTAACCTCACTAAAGGGAGAATTAATGTGGAAGAAAGAGATTTTGAAGTCTTTCAACAGAAGTAAAAGGATTTACCTAAAATTGAACAATATCAATTAAGGGTTGAGAGTCAAACCAGAGGACCCAATTTTTCTCTTGTGCCATGTTGCCGCAATGGCGTGAGAGGCCCTGACAGCCACGATGAGAGACCTTGGGGTTTATCAAAGCCATCAATAAACCAGGCTCATTTCTTTATTTTAGCAAAGCTTAAACTTGACCATGGCATTTTACAGGAACAAAGAATATCTTTTTATTCACAACAACAAAATTCATAGGAGAATAGATTTTGAAAGGACTCATCTTTTACTAATTACACAATATTAAAAAAATGTTATTATTTCCACTTATTTTCACTATGTCTCAATGATTTAGTCATTTCTGAAAAAGTACTTCAAAAGTTTTTAACAAGAGATTCACTATCAATTATAAATCATCAAGCAAATAATGGTGGATGTAGAGCCTCTGTCTATTATGATGTGAGACTATAATGCACCAATAAAAGCACATTTAAAAAATAAGTAAAATACAGTTTTTTACTTTATAACTTTATGATACATTACTACAGTAGCACTGGAAAAAAATGTTTTACTTACCATTATCCACTATTACTCAGTTAAGGGTACTGTGCTGCCCTCAACTAAGCCAGCTTCTCTAGCTTTGGCTATGAAAATGTACCATCTTAGTCTGTGGTCCAATACTGGCTAGAGTTGGAATTTCCACATATTAACCTTGCCACTGGATATAATACATTTTTCCATTTTTAAACAATATTTTCTTTCTTTTAGTTACCGTATTTCTTATTTTATTCTGTTATACTTTACATCTCTGAAAGCAAGTCCAGTGCTTTGATTTTGAATGAATAATGAATAATGATTATCTCAGTAAAGAGAAATGATTAGTTTCTGTTGATTTACCTATATTCCTTTTGTGAATCCTCTTTGTGACATAGCATGCAAAGTATAGGGCATTGAACGTTAAATGGGAGAGACAGAACAAGCTTAACAAAATAACTGGCATGTAGAAACCTTAATGGGGAATCCTGACTCTGGTGGCCGTGAGCTAGTCCCAGTTTTCTACTGAAATGGTTACTCAGAACAGAAATATTTTTAAATTGTGCCTATATAAAGCACATAGTAGCATTTAAATACCAGAAAAGTGATTTCTTATCATATGTAATTTTTATAATAGCAGCCCAGTTGTTAAAAACAAACTTGTAACTATTTTTAGAAAACAACTTGATTGGTATAAATTTATTTCAGTTGCACTGATACGTTGGTGGAGCCAAAAATATTGTTTATACAACAGGATGAGAGTCAGACTGCTGCTTTTAGCACTTGGTATCTGTGTCCTCTGCCTGATCATACACACTGGCAGATGCTCCAGGGCTGCACAGATGGGAGCCACTTAACATCCTGTGAATCTTATGTCACTGCCACTGATGTCTTTCAAGTGCAGAACTGTCACTCTATGCCAATTAGAAGACTGCTACTAAAGTTAATAAACATATTGGGTAGTAAGTGTAATACTTTTTTCCCCTTTGTTTTGGAGCAAATGCTATCTCTGTATCATGACAATATTATAAAGTATTCATATGGTACACAAATTACACATAAAGTGAACACAATCTTTTAAAATAAAAGTATGGGAACATCTAGAGTCCTTCTTCTGCTATCTAGAACAATAACAAACTACAATAAAATTGCTGATGTTTTAAAATAAGTAATATTTATATTTCCCTAAAAAATAAAATTATACTCAGATTACCGACAAGATTTTTGTGTTATATTTCTGTGCAAATGTATCTTTTGCTTCTATGTTGATTAAAAACATAATTCAGTCCCTAATATAGATAAATCATATGATAGGAAATGCAGCATAACATTTCTTAATTGACAAATGGTTCATAAGTTTGTGTTATATGTGTGTTAACATACTGAGGTATAACACACAAATAACATTACAGAGAAATATAACCCATTCACATTTAGTTCCTTAATTTTTAGGCAATAATTCTTCCTAATTATACTACTAACCATGCTTTTTAATCATCTGTACTTTATGATGCTTTGACATCTTAGGGCATATGGATTGAGGTAGGGACTGCCCCTCCCATGGTTAGAAGATTCCTAGAGACAGCTAACAATGTGCCTGCCAGCTCCACTTTGATATGCAAACCAGTGGGTAAGGTTTGGATATGGTTTGTATATGTCCTCCAAGAGTTCACATGTGAGAAGTATGGTCCCTAGTATGGGAGAACGGAGAGATGGTGTGACACCTTAGTCTTACCAGACAACCAAGGACCGCTCCTATAGCCCAAATCCCACTGAAATTTTTCAATAATATAATTCTAAACTGCTCGCCTTGCCTACCCTTTCTGCCTCATTCCTTCCCATATAATCCACAATCAAGACTAGCCTATGTTTTTGTTCATTCCTTGTGCCTTCCCATGGATCCTGAGCTCTCCCTGTGGCCTCCAGTGAGATGCCATGCCTTTCCTCTTGGAAACTGTAACAACAGATCTCTCCAATGGCAATCATCTCCTTACTGGAGGTCTCGCTATGCCTGACTAAAAGCAAAATCCAAGTACATGTAAAAACACTCAAATCCAGTTTCTTTCAATGGACTCTACTTCCATGAATTGATAAAGTCTATTCAATTGGTCTGAAACTTTGTCAAAGGGGAAAATAACTAGATTCTAATCTTGGCTCTGAAATACACAGGAATATGTTTTTATCATATACATTTTCTCCTTCTAAAAAAATAGTGATTTCCACATGAAAGAACAGTTCTTAATTTGCAAACTGGCCAGCACAGATAAAGTGCTCTAAAAGCTACACCCCAAGACCCCCCAACCTTTTTTTTTAGTTTTCAGTTTGAAAGAGGGTCTCACTAAGTTGCTGACGGTCTCGTTAAATTGCTGAGGCTGACCTTGAACCTTCAATCTTCTTGTCACAGCCTCTTAAGTATTGAGATTATGGGCATGCACCACTGTGCAAGGCACTTAGTAACACTTTTTATACCTATTGATTTGAAGAAATCAGAGACAGTTGTGAGGATGACTGGATATTCTTATGAGTCAGGGTGTAGAACAGAAGTTGCTCCCATTGCCTTGTGACCTATTAATATCTGGTTAAACTGTGATAAAAGAGATGTCACCAAGATAAAATGATAAATACTAAAATTTGGAGACTAGATATTTCCATCTTAATACAAGCCAAGCACTGTCCTAATAAGTTTTATATCAGCTTTAATAATGGGTCCAAGCTGGGTGTGGTAGTACATGCCTGTGCCAGTACTTTGGAGGCTGAGATAGGAGGATCACTGGTTTGAGGCCAGCCTCAACAACTTAGCCAGACCTTATCTCAAAATAAAAAAAATTAAAAAGGACTGGGGGTGTAGCTCAGAGGTAGACACCCCCACCCTCTGGCCAGCTGCAATCTTCAGTTTCAGAAATTAATAAACAAACAACAGATCCACTTATAAGGGCTTGAAGCACTATTTCCTTGGAACAGTGTTTTACAAAATAATAATGCTATGTTCACATCCCCTAATTATGAAAAATCCCTTCAAATTTATGACCTCTTCTACAAAGAAGAACACTGATGGTAATTGTTTCAAACAATTGCTAGAATTTTTTCCTCTCCTATGGAGACACAGCTCCAGTCTAGGCCAAGTGTGCTTTCTTTGCTCCTTTTGTTTTCCTCGGCTCTGGATACTGTAAGCTTTAAGTCATTTGTCATTTTTACCAATTAAAACAATAAGCTCCACCAAATTAAAAGGGCTGCTGCCCCTTTAAGTGCATGTTTAATAATTCATGCACGAAATAGGACTTTCTTTTCCCTGCTGGAATGAACAAAATTTCCTCAGAGATTGCTTTAGTGTTATATCTAGATAATGCTTTAGGATTACGATCTAAATCATACTAGAATAACTGCATTAGAATTACTATGATACATCATTCTAATGTACAGGCTTACAGTATAATGTTGCTATTGGGGTAATCCAATAAAACCAGTGGGTCTCAGCACAAGAAGTGTGTGAGAAAGGCCTTCAAGCCTGCCGGAATATATATTGTTAGAGAGAGGAAGAGAGTTTGGGAATTTGTAACCATACAAAAACAAGGCCTTTCTAAAGGGTAAATGGGAAGCATTTTACAACCAAAGAAAAAGCCATACTGTAGTTTTAATTCCATGCCCATGAAATGACCAATACTTTAAAAATCCTGGGATGCTAAAAGTTATTTTAGCTTAATGCAATGCATACACATTTACTTGAATTTGAAATTTGCATCAATTAGCCTGGCGTTCAATGGCCAGTTCAATAACATTTGGCCATAAAATATGGTGGGGATAAAAGAATGGTCTAGATTTTAGAGTTAAAGATTTCAGTTAATTCTCTCCCACTTTCTAGTTATATATTAAAAGGCTACACACTTACCCCCTGTGACTCAATATTCATATCTGCAAGATGAAGATGACAAAGGTAAAATAGGATTAAATGAAATATCTGTAATTTCATGAAAGCAGGTTTTCAATATGTATGTTTAAATCATTAATAAGTGTGGTCCACTATGCCCATCAAAACAACTCCCTCAACATCTTGCTGGTGCCAGAAAAATGTCTAGCTTTATTTTCAGAAAATTATTTGTTCATATGTAAATATATTTCTTATTGAAAATCCTCCAATAACTTCTGATTATCTTGAAATGAAATCATATTTGGCTAGAATTTTTTCTACAACTTTCATCATTGGGACTATTTCTCCAGCCCTGTTTTTTTAAATCTTTCCAGAATCATTCTGAACTTTCTATTTCTATAGAATTCATACTCCCACCAAACTCCTTCCTCCTTTATGATTCATACTCTCTTCCAGCTTCAGAACTACTCCTCCTGCTTGGAACCTTCTTCCTCTCCTGTCTATCAGGCTGATGTCAACATGCCCTTCAAATCTCCACATAAATACAACTAAATTCGGAATCTCTTGCCTCATTCTCCCAGACCAAATTGGATTCCTCTGCGATGTATCCCCATAACTCCCACTGCAATTTACCCCCTCAACCATGTGATAATATAAAGATCTATTTATATTTCTCTTCTATTAGATTGAAAACTCCAGAACAATCCAGGATTAATTCTAGCAGATTCGCTGTTGTATCTTCAGTGCCTAGAAGAATGATTATCATATAGCATATGGAACAAATATTTGTTGATTAAATAAATAAATACCACAAGCTACATAGATATTGCACTAAATATCAGTATCACTTGGGGAATTTGAATATCTAATATGTCTTTTGGTCACTAATTGCAAAGCAAACTTACTCTGTCTACAAATGTCCTTCTAAATTTTATCCAGAGGGAACTCTTCCCCACTCTTGGATGAAAATTCAGGCAAAGCCATCATTTCTCTAATTACTTTTAAGTAATAGAAATATATTGAAGTCACTTAGTCACCAATTACTTGCTTAATTCAGTAATTAAATGTCCTAATTCTATAGTCAAAGCTTTCCACACTATTAAAAGTAAGGCACTTTCCTTTCCCCCAGCTAGAACTGCAGCTGACCCAGATGCCTCCTACAAGGTAGTCTTCAATGTTCTTGCTCAAATTTTGCCCCACTCATGGTGGAAAAGATGTGTGTGCTAGAAGGTAAACAAAGATAGGATATATCTCTGGATATATCTCCCATCACCCTAAATGGGTTTTTCCAAGCAGTTGATTCTCCAGGGCGTGGGGCCATTTCTCTCAGATGTGTGACCAGCATCTGATTCTTTGGAAATATTCTCTCTTGATTTTGGATGACATAGAAAACACTCTGAAAACACTTGCTCCCAGGAAAAGTGGTAAAAAGACTCACCTCAGTTTTAATAATCTTAAATTTTTTGATCTTCATATTCACATTAGATATCCTTAACATAAAAGAGAAACATATATGATGGGTATCTAACATCTTTGCAAATGTAAAGTTTTCTTTTTCTCTGCTCATTTTGGTATATGATAGCTACTATTTTTGTGTCTTTTTTGAAACTTAATATATCCCATTCTTCTAGTTTTTCTAGCAAAGACAGAAGGACTTTGGAAAAAGGAAGTTCAAAATCTGCATTTGGTGCAGTGTTTTGGGAACATGGTATGTCCTTAAGTGGGCAGAATACGTGGGGGATCTGTGAACCCTGGATATGGCTTGAGTCATGGCGGTGACTGAGAAAAGTAGAGCAAGAAAAATTCCTGTGGATTGCAGGAAATTGAGCTAGATGACCTCTAACACAAGTTGTAATACCCAGGTCCTCATACTAAAAAACAAACAAAACCCAGGAAACTAAGGATGGACAAAACTACCTATGAGATTCAAATGCATAAATTTTATTAATATCCTCATTCATTTCAAATGAATTTCATATATTAAAATTATAATTATCAGCCGGGTATGGTGGCACAGACCTGTAATCCCAGTACTTGGGAGGCTGAGACAGGAGGATTACAGGTTCCTGGCCAGCCTCAGCAATTTAGCAAGGCCCTCCCCAACTTAGTGAGATTCTGTTTCAAAATAAAAAAAAAGGATTAGGTGTGTAACAAGCCCAGAGATAGAATGCCATTAGGGTCAATCCCCAGAATGACAAATACAGATAAGGGAATTATTTCAAAATATTATTTATTTCCTACACTCTCTGAAGCATTTTCACAGGCAAATTTAGTTCAATTTCTCCTCCCCCCATAATGGACATTCTAATTGTTATTCTTGTTGTATTTTTTAACCCATTTTCAATTAGTGCTGACTAACTCCTCATTTCCAAATGTCAAAGGTATCTATGAGCCATTAAGACCTAACTTCTTTCTTTATGGACTGGGTTTAACTTGTTTATAATAAATAATGCATGTCCTTATAAATATATAATAAGAATAAGAGTTTGTGTCCTTAAAATTTCTAGTAATTAAAAATTTGATACAATCTCAAATATACATATATGTGTGCGTGCGTGTGTGTGTGTGTGTGTGTGTGTGTGAATTTTACTGAGTTGCAATAACAAACTTGTACTGAAAGTCTATGGATAATCAGATTCCCTATATCTTTCATGAGATTTTTCAACAGCATGCTTTGTGGAAGAAAGCTATTGTTTTGACTATCAATACTGCCCCCTTAGGGAGCAAACATCTATTATCTGGGAACAGCCTCCCCTTTTTCTGCATGGTAACAGGCATACTTGAACACTTACTTGTCTTCACTGTTTTGGTTACACTAGTTGGCCCAGGGCTGTGCACCTAAGTTGTACCATCAAAGTTTGGTTTGGGGATTTGACATATTTACTTAATTTCTTCTATAACTGCTTATTTAAAGATAAAATATTTTTAAAAGAAAAATATTGAAGTATCCATCTGTTTTCTATGAAGAAAGAAATACTTGGTCTATATGATGTGATTAGATGAGATTGTATAAAGGAAGAATCAGAAAGGGAAGAAAGGGGCCGGGCATGGTGGCGCACGCTTGTAATCCCAGTACTTTGGGAGGCCGAGACCGGAGGATCCGGGTTCGCGGCCAGCCTCAGCTCTCTCTCTCTCTCTTTCCCTCCCTTTCTCTCTCTCTCTCTCTCCTTAGTGAGGCCCTCTACAACTTCGTGAGACCCGGTTTCAAAATGAAGTATAAAAAATAGGGCCAGGGGTGTAGCGTGGAGGTAGAA
>PVJS01004464.1:0-69058 GCA_004027185.1 Glis glis
CTCTCTCATTTTTTCAACGCTGTCTTTGAATTCTGGTTGAATTTCGCCTTCATCCTCCTTGCACTGAGTTGGATCTTTTTCAGCAACCTGGTCTTTGGTTTGGGGTTCAATTGTGGAAACAGGATCTAAAACTACAACTGGTTCAGCTTCTTTTTCACTGCCAGTATATTTTCCCTCGTATCCATCGTTACTGAGAGGCCTACAGGACGAAGAAAATAAACAACAACAAAAAAAATAAAAAGCAGACAGAGAAAATATTTGTCTTTCATACTCCTGAATTCAGACCAACAACAACAACAAAACCCCCCAAATGTCCTAAGTCTAATCAACATGCACACAGTAGTCTTTGAGATGCCAGCCATTTGGGGGGGGGGGAGTGAAGCTATCAGATTACATATTAGGAGCTCAAGGCCAGAAGGAAGGCAGAAAACGTCAGAGCGATTAACTACGGAAGTGTTAGAAGCCAAATGCACCTACCTGCTTAATCACATGCTCTTCTCAGGAAGCGCAAAGCTCAGGGATCCATTGTGCATTCCCCCCACTGCCTGATACCCAGCCCACTGCCCTGCCTCCCCCACTAAGCTGGAAGGAGCCAGTCCTCCCCCTTCCCTTTCTCTAGCCCCTGGGAGCAGCTGGTTGCAGATTAGCTCTGAGGAGACTGCATGGAGAGGGGAAGCAATCACCCCATCCCTAATGGACAGGTGAGCGTGTGTCTGCTGCAGCCATTACCAAAGAGGAGACCTGACCTCAGGAGGCGGGGAACAAACCAGAGAGCTCAGGGCACAGGCTCAAATGCTAAGTTACCATAAATGTTCCTAAACAGGAGAATCCGGTTTCTTGAGACATTTCCTATTGAATTTCTGTTTCTTTTCCCATTGAAGTCACCTCTCTTCTGATGCAAGAAGCGATTGCTTCTCAGGCTGAATGGGTGACAGTTTCCTTGTGGGAACAGAGGTGCCCCTGAAACATTTTCTCTTGGCATGTGTCAGGGAATTAGGCTGCTGGAACCTAGTCCTCAGGAACCACGATCAGAACCCTCCATGGGAAGGTCCTGGGGCTGCTGACTGTGCCTGAAGGTGCAGTGGGCAGGGCCGGGGCTCTCCAGACTTTTCTGATCTTCTTAGCCAATTCTCAGAGCAGCCCTCTGTGTCCCACAGAACTGTCAGTCATGAGCCAGCACATAGCTTTCCTGCCTCTGACATTCCTGTCCTCTGGAGCAGGTCAGGTCTGCCAGTAGACCCTCTGACCACCTAATACTTCTCCCTCAGTGACTTACCACAGTAACCAGGTGTTTCACATCTGTCTCTTCCAATAACATGGAAGCACCCACGAGGCAGGGGCTGTTTAGTTTTGTTCACAGTTCTATCCCCAGCACCTCTTGCAGATCGTTGCTGGAGTAAATGAATGAGCAAAATACTAAAAAACCGGAAACAGCTCAGAATGAATGGGAGATACCAAGGCTTTGGTGTGAATATGTTTGGAGGTCTCTCCTATACAACATAAGTACCAGGAAAAAAATGATCCACTACTGAGAAAGTGACCTGCATGACTGGGTCATGGGTATAAAAAATCAAAACCCAAGGGCCACACTTGTATCACTTTCTGACCAGTACTACCAGATCCATCCAGACGCTAGAAAATCATTCTCTCTGGCTATTGGGTTTTAAAATGTGTGACTTGGTTATCATCAGAACGTGCCAACATATAATTCTGTCTTCCTTGGGGGAAGTAAGATGAGAGAGAGAGAGTATCAGGAACCCGAGAAGACAGGTTGTACTGTACTGCAGACATATTTCTTTGACTTCATTAGAAGCCATCTTGACACTGTCCATCTGCTTTGGCCAAGAAACCACTTCTCAAGACACCGGCTACTATGCCTTGCAGATTGGTGTGGGGTATGGTCTCCCCAGTGGTACCTGTTTTGACTTTCTCTGAGCCAGGCAACATCTAAACACCTGTGATCTGAGAAGTAGCCCCACTCTGTGATAGATCTGTCACAGAAAGTAGACCTCAGGCTATGGAGGGTGCTGTCAGGCAGTCTTTGGAAATCTGCTGCCTCTGCATCTGATGCTGGGCTTGAAGTCAGTTGTGCTGGCACAACTGAGGGAACATGGCTGTAAAAACTAGAGATGTATCATCTCCCATAAGCACCATTCCTGATGATGCACATGACCTGTGGGATAAGCTGGAGCCCTTCCACATGCCCAGGATGTGGAAAAGCTGGTGGAAGAGACAGGAGGAGCTGACGAAACCATGGGCCAGCCACTGCCACAGGCCAAGTAAGTGTGTCAGCACATGAGCAGCATCGTGCATGAGCTATGACAGAGCCTGTCCCACAAGGACCTCCACAGGGTTAAGAAATTTAAAGATTACTACTTCACTTCTGCCTTCTCAATCTCATGCAAATTTCTCTTGCAGCCAACTCTAAACCAGACACAAATGGTAAGGGAATTCTAGGAAGTGAAGCTGCAGTCTAGCTTAGGTTTTGGTGAAAGCCACAACGAAGCCTGCAGGTCAAGTCCAGTCTAGCTTCAGCAGCTTAGGTCTGAGACCACTGCCACACAAGCCAGCCAATCCGCTCGAAGCATGCAAAGGAGCTGTTTATCTCATTCTGGGTGAGCAACTTCCATCAACCCATACTAACCTTCATCAATTCTGTAGAGCTAGCATGGAGGTTTTCATGCGCCTGTGTGTCTGCAGGAGGAGGGTGTTGAACACATCCTAGAAAAAGCTGTCTTCATCAGCTGGGGGACAAATGCTTCCAGAAAGTGCTCTCAGGGCTCCACAGGGGCAATAAACAGATTGAATGAATTGAACACTCAGAAACCTTGTATTGTCAGGCTGCAACTGTCCTAGGATTATCTCAGTCCAAAGAACCGTTCATCTGTCCTGAAGTTAGCTCCATGACCGCAGGTTTGAGAAGCCTTGTTGACTATCACTGAGCCGGGCACAGTGGACAACTTCTCTGAGTTTGCATTGAAGCAGAGGAAGTGGTTTCTCAAGGGTCATGACTACCACCTTGGAACCTCAAAGGGTCATGGCAGAAAAGGACTAGGGAGTCATCAAATGATGACAAGGAGGGAAGAGCCTGGCCTAGCACCACACAGCTCATCAGGGGCAGACCTACTATATAAGAGGTGGGCATTGTCTCCCATTCCTGCCAGGACCACAGTACCATGCTGTTTCCCAAAGGCATTGTCTAGAAACATGACAAGGATGCCACAGACTAATTTTGGCACGTCTATTGATTTATTTCCTTCTGAACTCCTGTTTCTCTCCACATCTTTTAGATGGAACTACAAAGTCCATCCCTTCAAGCTATCCCTTTGGGGTTTTTCCTCCTCTGTAGTTTGTGGTTCCTGTGGTTTGGCATCACTAGGTCCATTCCTTGTTCCCCTGGGGAGCCGCCCAAGGCTCCTCCTTAATGAGGGGCTTCTTCCTTTGCCTTACTCTATCTCCATCCCCATCCTATAGGAGAGCGCTAGAGTGCCTTCAATGACAGTGCCCAGAATTCAGGCTCCCATTCAAGGCAGCCACAGTGGCAGGTTTTAAAGAGTTAAGTTGGAAGCTTATCCCCAAGGTGGAAATCCTGGAAGCGCAAATGCAATAATCCAACAGGAATTGTGGTTTACTATTACTCTGTTCAGTTTTGCTACTTTAATGCAGCACGTAAGGACATTGGCCACAAGTAAGCAATTAAGTCAGTACTCATAAAAAGTAATAGCGGTCCCTTTCCTGTATGCAGCAAAATCTGCACATAAAACTTAAATGTTGTAGGTGATAGGAAGTCAGACTAACATCCTGGGATGATCACACTAAAGGGGATCACCAATGTGAGCTAGTTTGACCCTTTGCTTGTCCAATGAAGATTCCAGAAGGTGAAGTGAAATAATCTCTCAACAGCACAAAACTTGTTAATAGCAGGTACAGGATGAAAACCGTGGAATCTTGATTTCCTGGCCAGTATGGTTTTTTTTTTTTCTTGATACAACAGACTGGTAGTCATTTATGATCCATTCAAATAGATTATTTTTCACAAGTCATTTTAGACCATGTGCTCAAAGATGATTTTGAGAGAAAAACAAAAACCAACCAGGGAAATAAAAGCGAGGACACAATATACAAATCCATGCCACTCTGCAAAGCCTGAATAGGCCGGTGCCCTTTTCGAAAGCAGCTACTGTTCCCCAACTGTAGGAGAGCCAGAATGTGGGGCTCAGGCAGGCAGGGCTCCTTGCTGATAAAAGGAAGGACCCGACTCCAAACCATACCGGTACCAGAAGAATCAGAACAACTGCAAATGGTTCCGCCAAAGCTAAACTTGCTAAAAGGATTCGGTGGTTTCTCAGACTGTGTCACAAGAGATGAAAGCACAGTATTCTAATTTTTAAAAAGCACATCATTGTTTGCATTCAATGAAATTCCTTTCAAAATCAACTTTCCGTGGTCCAATTATATTCAACAACATTCTAGCTAACATTTCGGCTGCAATTCAAATTAACTAATGCCCAAAAGAGCCCTAATCGACATGGTTCTGAGCTCAATTGAATACAATCAAAGCTCATGAAATGAAGGGGGAAATGCTTATTTCATGCAAATTCTGCATATCACTCAAGCTTAATTTTACTGATAATATAAAGGTGGGACATTTTGAACATTACAGTGAATGAAACTTTTAAGCGGTGAGAGTTATTTTATAAAATGCTACCTCTGAAAAGCTGATTGCCAAACAGTATAAAAATGGTTTGAGGCATAAATGCCAAGTTCATTTCTATTTCACTTCTGAGGTAACTATCTTTCAAATCGCAACAGCTGGACTATTTAACACAATCTGGTGAATCAAAGTATAGCTCTTCTCTGGTCTCCCAGTGGGACGTCTGCATTAGTCCGTGGCAGCCATCCAACAAATGACGCACAGCCGGACGGTCTGAACTCTGTTTCATTTACAATAAAAATGGATAAAGCCGCAATCATATTTACCACCTTCAAGGACAGAAAACGGAAAGATTTAAATTTGTCTTTATAAAGTAGTTTCCTGGGAAAACTCCAAAGAAGAAGTCAGTTTTCTATTTTCCCTAGTGTAAAAATAAGCCTTTATTTTTCTTCGAGCCCTTTTACACAGTGACTAGCACAGTGAACAGAAGTGGCATTACAGCAGAGATAGTTTTCATTGTTTCTTTCTGAAACCTTATTTTTCAGGAGCTTTTCAACACACTTGTCCAAAATGTCACAAAATAAAAGTTTCAAACATAAGATGAAACTTCTTATATTTCTATCAATACCAATACTTTTCAACATACTGGAGGTAAAACAGAGCTCTCTCTTCTCTCTCTCTCTCTCTCTCTCCTTTTTTTTTTTTTGGTCTTTGTGTACTTTCTAAAAACTCTTTAGTTCAAGGAGTTTGTCCATTTGGGTCTGCATCTCTTTACAGGGAAAATAGATTTAATTTTTACTTATTTAAAAAATATTGTTAGAATACTACTGTGTTTGAAAATCTGACATTAGCCCTTAGATGCTGATTTGCTCTTAAGATTAACAAGAGTTCCTTTTTAACACAGGTAACAATGGCTAGCCAAAGACCCCTGTGTCCACGCTCAGCAATATTTCCTTTAGTTTTGCAACCGCTGTTCGGGCATCCTGGTGCAGGGCTCACATCCCAGGCCACGGTGCATGCTACAAAGCCCGGACCAGCTCTTTTATTCCTTTAATGTTAGCTGGACCATAGACATTTAGAAATTCTGAAACTGGATTGTCCTCATCAGCAAAAACACTATACCAGTAATGCCTGAACTGACCGACTTCAGCTCAGCAAAGGTTATGAACATGTATGATACTTTTCTTAGGCTACTTTGGTAGCTCTTTATAATTCTGCACAACTTTAAGTCATGGAAAAACTCATTCAGATCTCAGCTGTTAAAAGCCAAGTGTTGGGCTGGGGATGTAGCTCAGTGGTAGAGCTCTTGCCTAGCATTCATGAAGCCCTGAGTTCAATCCCCAGCACCACCACAAAAAGAAATATATCTGCAAGCTGGGCGTGGTGGCGCATGCTTGTAATCCCAGTACTTGGGAGGCTGAGACAGGAGGATCCGGGTTCAGGGCCAGCCTCAGCTACTTAGGCCCTCACGCAACGTAGTGAGACCTGGTTTCGAAATAAAGAAAAAAAGTAGGGCTGGGGGTGTAGCCCGGAGGTAGAATGCCCCTGGATTCAATCCCCAGTCCGCAAAAAAAAAAAGAAATATATTTGCAAGAAATATGTTAAGAGATATAAAGTCATCCACAAAATTCAGCACATATGACACTGGCTCCCTAAAAAGTTGCCAGACACAAAATGCTTGCATTTTCAAAGTTTTCAGGACAATATTTTAAAAAATATTTTAAAGTTCTTCTTTTAATATACTATATTATGTACTTCAAATTCTTTTAAGATGGGAAGCCACAAAGAACAAAGTTTGCCACTTTTTGTATATGTATATTTCTTTCTTTTTTTTTAGAAACTATATTTCAAATGAAATGTGTTTCTCAGCTTTCAAAGTTAGGTCAATTTATCTTGAGAACCAAAATTGCTTTTATGTTTTAGTCAGTTACTTTTCTTGAATAAAAACAAAACAAAAAAACAACAACTCTGTTCTACTTCACTATACACAAATAAAAGGAAACATAAACACTGCAGAGACTATTGAAAAATGGTTTTACAAAAAGCCCTACAAAAATACCAAAAGCAATTTGCAGAAATGATATATTTTATACAAAGTCCTGTGAAATCAGAGGTGCTTTATAACTGGAAGCAAATGTTACAAGGCAATTAATTCTTTGAGAGAATTAAGAATTACTCAGCAGCATTTTAACAGTAATTTTGAGATTTACTCAACAGCATTTTAACAGTCACGTTTACACTAGGTGTAATACATCCTGAACAATTAATCTGGAAGAAGTTGCTGTCTCTACAGCAGCTCAGAACACGTGTAAGACAATACGGACTGCTGATCTTTCCGGCAAGCCACAGGATAACTCCTTGGGGGGGAGGAAGAAAAGAGTAAGCGAGGGGATCTCAACTTCCAGAACATCCAGTTGTTCTGCTAATTTTGTTGTTAAAACTTAATTGTCCATGTACAGGCACACATGGAGAACCATTGTAGTCAGGCTTTGCCGCACGGAGCTGTTTCCTGCAGTGTCAGTACACAATTCAGCAGTACTAAGATTACAGTTGAGAGCAGAGCAAATCCTTTAATTGTATAAGAGCATCAGATTAAGCAGGAAAGTCCATGTGGTTCATTCTGCTAGCTAGTAGTCTCTTCTTGGAAATAAATGTTTACTAAGTACAGGGAAGGTGCCTTCCTGCCCCCGCTTCCTGCCATGCCAAAGGAACACACACACACACACACACACACACACACACACACACAAATGGAGGGGGTGGACCCATCCTACCAACAGACTTAAAGAACTTTCCTAGTCTCCATCTGAACAAAATGTTGACCCAAACCTCTCTTAAGGAATGGTTACATGGCCAACCAAATGAATTTCTAGCTAAGACCAATGCTTGAGAGAATAATCTGATGCCGTTTCTTTCCCTAAAAGTCATTAAGAATCTCCATTTCTATTTGCTAACATATTTCAAAAGCTCAGATTCTCCAGCTCCAATTTAAAAAACCAGTACTTTTCCATTTCATTTTTCTGTATTAGTTTCACACTGGAAATAAGGAATAAAACTGAAGAGGCCAGTTAGAGGTCAAACAATGATAAAGTCAATCCTACTTTTAATTAAAAACCTGAAAGGCAATTAGGTATTTTTTTTCTTTCATGGAAATGTTTGACTGGTCACACCAACCAAGAGACATCTAAAATGTCTCTTTTTATCAAATACCCTTTGGTATTCAGCTAATGGCCCAAACCAGATGAACTCTTACAAAAATAAATTTGTGTGGGGCCAAAAGTCACATGTATTTAGAGACACCATAGATCTAGAAATTCAAGGCAAATTAAAATAAAAACGGTTTCACTGGAAATGGACGTTTTTCTATTGAAATCGAAGTTCTATAATTGCTACATGGGTTTTTGTTTTTTTAATTCTCCTAGGGCAGAATGTGACCTGTTTTGACCGCGCAAACAATAAAAAGCAAGCTAACTGCCTGGTGGTTAAAAAGGAAATTTAAAAGTGCCTTATGGGCTTACAGTTTAGGAGGACCTGGGGCTGAAGGGAAGCATGATGAATTAGAGAAATGTTAACTGGAAGAGTCTCTGGCAAGTGTGGCTTAAGAGGACCCTTGAGAATGACCAAGAGAAGATGACAGGGCTGGGATACCTCTGCAAATCACACCAATATGGCAGAACCAGGGTTCCCTTGGAAATGGGTTCTCCCCTTTGAAGTAAAGTTCCAAATGAAAAGTCATCTTTGAGGTTTACCACCTTGTTTAATTGTAACTGTCAGGAGTATATCCACTTTCCTGAAAACAATTAATAGAAAATATGAATATGAATGAACAAAGCTCAATTCAGGCAAGCAAGGCCACTTCCAGATGACACTGTTTCAAAGACAAAAAGCAAGAATACAACATACTTGAGTCTCTGCCTGGTTGTGAGGCAAAAACCTTTAACAATTGGCTCCACTCTTCCTCCATGCTGAAGGCCCAGGTGTCTTGCCTCTCTTGATCAGAGAGGTGTCCTAAAACAAGAGCTCCACCAGACAAGGAAGCACAAACTCAAAGGACCTAACCGGTAACTGGACCAAACACGGAGCGCTCTCAAAAAGTTTCAGCAGAAAGTGGAGACGATAATCAGCCCGATTTGGGGGTCTTAGCATGAATGTTTTTACAACAACTAGATTCACAGATGGTGGTTCACCTTTACAATGTCATATTATCATTAGTAAAGCACCTCTCTAATCTCATGATGAAAGAAATTTTTGAAGTAGTTGGCTTCTGGGAATAAACTGCTCTCCAGATGTGTGCAACATCCAGGAAAATAAAAATTATGTAAAGGAAACGTAGACTGAAGACTAAAGTAGCTTAGGCTTGTGCTCATCATGATGGCTAATTTCCAAGGTTTATTTCGAAGCATGACACTATTGGATATTCGGCATGAAAAACATTAAAACAATCTCTTCCCACTTATTCTTTAGAATTTTTGGTCATTCAGATAGGCTCTCCTTTTCAGAACTCTTTGTTTTAATGGGCAACATCTTCTTCCCTTGACAAGGGGCAGTGACATTTTCATTACTGAGGAAGAGGATGTGAAAAGAAATGATCTACCTGGAGCTCACAGGGCAGAGGAGCTGGATGTGGGTATGGAGGACCAATGGAGCCGGGCGTGGTGGTGCACGCTTGTAATCCCAGTACTTGGGAGGCTGAGACTGGAGGATCCGGGTTCGTGGCCAGCCTCAGCTACTTAGTGAGGCCCTCCGCAACTTAGTGAGACCCGTTTTCAAAATAAAGAATAAAAAATAGGGCCGGGGGTGTAGCTCGGAGGTAGAATGCCCCTGGGTTCAATCCCTAGTACCGCAAAAAAAAAGGACCCATGGAGCCACTTAACTGCAGAATCATTGCTTCTTTTAGGAGAAATCATATGATCACTCTTTTTTCTCCCCTTCCTTAAGCTTTTAATACACAAACACAGTAAGCTTATAGTTCGAAAAGCATGCTATTTGGCAAGAGAATAAAAAAAAGTTCAAGTGCAATTTGACCCAAATATCAACTTAGGAATATAATTTTGGGCAAGCTGTTACCTCACTAGGCCTCAGTTTTCTCTTTTGTAAAATGGGGATAATGTCCAATCTATAAGTTGGGAGAATTAAAATAACACATGAAAAATAGCTGGCTTAATACATTTTAGTGAAACACGGTAACAACAAAACATCATGGAAGCAAATTCCAAAATCCTCAACTCCCAATCTGGAAACTGGTTCTATTACCCATGGTCTCTGTCTATAATCAATGTCTACCTCCTGCCTGCTATAATTCTAGCACATGTCCTCTTGGATGGATATTATTATGAATACATATTGACAAAGAGTAAGAGAAAATATAACTAAAGCACACGCTCACGATGGAATGTTGTAGACTTTCCCCAACTGTTTTTCCAATGTATTGCACCTCCATCAATCGAGAAATTAGACTGCTGTATTCTGTTGGTAACAGAGTTAATAGCTAATAGAGTTAATGTTATTAAAAGATAATCAATATTATCTGCTAATAGATAATAGAGTTGATGTTAAAATAGATAATAGAAATAATGTTTTAGGTATCCAGCAAAGGATTAAAATGGAAGACAAGGTGGCCCACATCTAGGTATACTGTATGCTTCTGTTTCTAAAATGCTGATCTCCAACTTACCCATTAATCAATGCTCCAGAGTGCATAAATGTGGGGCTGGGCAACCTTACTGGAGTGAAAGAAGAAAGGTTATGTACCAACCAGCTTCAGCCTGACTGTGCTGACTCTACGTGTGGTTGGGAGGAGCGTCAAGTAACTATGCCACAATAAAAAATATACACCCCAGCAATGGCGGCAAATTGATGGTTACTTCCAAAATTGAATTCCATTTTCAAAAGCCAAAGTCATCTGGAAATATGTTTAACATAGCCATGTCCTTTTTTGATCCAAATAAGGACTGACATTAATTCTCTTATAGAACCAACATAGTGGCTCTGGAGCAGTCTGTACTTCTCTACTTTCTCTACCCCCAAAACAAACAGATACAAAAAACTGCCCATTTATTTCCTCTGTGACCAGGTATCTCTAATCCAAATAGGTCTACGATAATTTGAGGTAATAGTAAGAGCACTGGGATGAGTAAGTCTAACCCCTAAGAGCATTCTGGGTTTTTTTTTCTGTGTGTGTAGTACCGGGGATTGAACCTGGGGCATTCTACCTCCGAGCTACATCCCCAGCCCTATTTTTTATCCTTTATTTTGAAACTGGGTCTCGCTAAGTTGCAGAGGGCCTCACTATGTAGCAGAGGCTGGCCGCGAACCCGGATCCTCCAGTCTCAGCCTCCCAGGTACTGGGATTACAAGCGTGCGCCACCACGCCCGGCTCCTAAGAATATTGTGAAAGATAGGTCAATTTGAATAGGACATGCAAGTTCATTATTTTACATTTTTAGGTTTGTGTTTTACAGTAAAATATCTATAAAGTATTGAAAGACATATTGAAAGATATGCAGAAAACATGCATATACCTCTTATTCTTTATCCTGTGAACATTTTTACCAACCAATCATATTCATTAGGAATGGGGGGGGGGTTAGGGCTAAAAGGGACCCAGGAGAATGCATAATCTGTTTGTCTCAATTTTATATTAGAAGAAATACAACCAAAAGAAAATGAAACACAGAGAAGTTAAATGACTTAGCCAGGACTGGGGAAGGAGCTCAGTGGTAGAATGTTTGTGTACCATGCATGATGCACGAGTCCCAGGATTCATCCCCAACACCACAGAAAAAAACCAAAAAAAAGATGTGTCCAAGGTCACGTGGTCCAGTCAGTAACCCAAATGTCCATTATCTTAGCTTTCAACTCTGGACCCCTTATCCCAGAGACTTACAGTTTTAACATAATATAGGAAATGAATTCATCAAAATACTTTTCATATCTTATCTAATTTACATGACAACCCTACAAGGTTTACATATAAGGAAAGTAGTCATGGATTAAATAACTTGCCACGGTCACAAAGACAAAAAACAGCAGATCCAAGATGGGAACCCTAGCCTCTCTGGCTGTAGAGCTCAAATCCTGGACATAACGTGGTGCTCCTTGCCACTCTGGGCAGACATGGAAAAGGCCTGGTGGGGAAAGCTGATCACGTGGCTTCCTGTGTGCTCCTTTTGGCACATATCTTTTTTTTTTTTCTCTTGGTACTGGGGATTGAACTCAGAAGCATTCTGCCTCTGAGCTACAACCCTGGCCCTACTTTATCTTTTATTTTGAAGCAGGTCTCACTAAGTTCTGAGGCTGGCCTCGAACCTGTGATCTTCCTGTCTGGGCCTCCCAAATACTGAGATTATAGGTGTGTGCCACCATGACCAGCCTCTGCAGACTTTCTTTTTTTTTTTTTTTTACGGTACCAGGGATTAAACCCAGGGGCGTTCTACCTCTGAGCTACACCCCCAGCCCTATTTTTTATCCTTTACTGAAACCAGGTCTCACGAAGTTGCGGGGGGGGGGGGCTCAGTAAGTAGCTGAGGTTGGCCACGATCCTCCGGTCTCCGCCTCCCAAGTACTGGGATTACAAGAGTGCGCCACCACGCCCGGCTGCAGACTTTTCTTGATGAAGATAAAAAAACATTTTTATTTTTCTGACTATGCAATACTTGGTTAGCTTGTTTTCACGTATTATGACTTTCTAAAGATAGTTTACTCTTTCTTCCTTTCTTTTTCTTTCTTTCTTTGTTTTTTGTGTTTGGGGAGTACTAGGGATTACACCTAGGGCCTGCTACATGCTAAGCAAGTGCTATACCACTGAGCTACATCCCCAGCTCCAATAAAATAGTTTATTTTAAAAATTCTATAATTTAGCTGGGTGTGGTGATGCATGCCTGTAACCCCAGACAGGAGGATCACAAGTTCAAGGCCAACCTGGGCAATTTAGCAAGACCCTGTTTAAAAATAAGTAAATAAAATAAAAAATTCAAAAAAATTTAGGGGATGTAGCTCAATGGTAGAATGCCCCTGAGTTCAATCTTCGGTATATAAAAAAAATTCTATAATTTAGAATTTTCCCTCATTTAGATCCATCTCACTCACCTGATTAACTTGAATCAAAGAATCTTATTACATTTTAACATTATCAGATTACTCTAAATCAAGTGGAAAGAGCACAAAAGCAAAATCAGGTTTACCCTATTCATTTGCTGGACCAGCTCATTACCCTTCTTAGCATAAAGGGAGATTATAAGCATAATTCCTATGTGAATTATAGCCAATCTGAATTAATGAAATTAAAGTTCACTATGAGATTTAAGACATTATGACTAGATAGTATATACTTATTAGAAACAATTAACAGGACACAATATTTTAAAAGCTATTATTAAAACAGAAACAGAATAAATTAGGTTTTCCCAAGCTCTGATTATCTTTTCCTTCTTTAAAAAAAACTTGCTTATGCTGGTGATAAGAACATTAATTTTAATTAATGCTTGTAATTACTTATTAAGACTGTCTCTTGCTTTTTCATAGGTCTCTAGGAAATAAGCCAAAATGTCTCTGATTTTATAATTTACAGACAGGAATTACGCAACTATGTGGAATACACATGTGTTGAGTTTAGGAATTTATTGAAAGAAAAAAAAACTTTCCAGGGAAAGTTATTTTTCTGGTTAATGAAGACGTTCTGCAGAAAATATCTTCATTTCTACCTTCCAACTTTAATGTCCTGCAACTCTGAGCCAATCCCATGAGCAGGGATGGATCTCTGTTATACCTGGATGTTCTTGTGACTCTGATAACTTTGTCTTAAGTACGTGCAAGTTGAAAATGATTTGCAAGACTGAGCTGAATGGAAATGACTCCTGGGCACTTAAAAAATGTTTCAAAAACCAAATAATCTAACCAAACAACCAACAAAAACCTCTATTATCTAGCTAAGGTGTAACTGCTGAATGAGAGAATGTTGGTTGACTATTCTACTTAAATGATATTGTGCTCTTTTAGTGATACTTAAAAAACTGTGCTCATGCATTCATTTATTGAGAGCCCACCATACAGCAGGAACTGTTCCAGCTGTTCAAGATATACCAGGGAACAAAACAGAACCCCCCCAAATTCCTACCCTCACAGAGCTCACAGGGAGGAAAAGGGAGAGAAAACACAGACAATAATGTGGATAGTATGTTAGAAGGTGACAACTGCTATAGGGAATGGAGTAGGATGGGGGGAATTGGAGTTTAGAGGAAGATGGGTTACAACTTTAAGTAGGGTGGTCAGGGAGGCTGCAAGAGAAGATGACATCTGGGCCTAGAACCGTCGGAGGTGAGGGTAAGCCATGCAGGCCATCGGGGAAGCGCATGCCGGGGAGAGGGGACAGCATGGGCAAAGGGCCCAGAGTGGAATGGGACCTGCCAAAGAAGCCAAAGTGGAAGGAGGACAGTGAGAATAGTAGGGGCTGGAGTGTATGTGTGTGTGTGTATGTGTACAGTGTGTGTGTGTGTGTGTGTGTGTGCGCGCGCGCATGTGCACGTGCCCACGCACATGTTGGGGCACATGTTGGGGCAATGATGTGTGTATTAGAGGCCATCGTGATTGGTGCCCTCCCTTTACCTTGACTCCTGTTAAGAGCTGATAGTGCACTCACCTGCAATGCCGTGGTGGTGTTGCCACAGATCAAAAGAAAGGTGCCCGTGCTAGAGTGCAAAGACGCTTTTAGAAGGCAAAGGGTCGCTGCATTTTTTTGATGGCTGACCTGACTCTCAAGTGCAAGTCTAGGAGGCAGGACTATGTGCCTGTCTCCACTTTAATGGTTAGTACAACACTATGAACTTGTTAGTCAAAGCTCGCCAGAAATAGCGCTGAAAATACCCCATCTCATTCCTGGCAGCTAGACGGGTTTCAAGAGATCCTGACAATGTGAGCTTTTGCTTTTCAAGCTTGCAGGTAAGTACGTTAAGTTAAACTTTTAGTCGTTAAAAAGCTAGATTTAAATATAAATGAATAAAGTGTGCCTATCTGGGGAATGAATAATTGCCCTGTGTATACACAAAATGCTCGGATTCCTTTGGCCAGGTTGTACTTTAGGAAACAGATTTTTCAGAAAGGCACTCTTTTACTTGCTGAATGGTTGTCAATATGAAAATACACGGCAGTAGTTATTTCAGCTACAGAATGTCAAGAACTGAATCATCCAGCATTAGGTTACAAAGTTTAAAAGTTAATACAGCGGCACACAGTATTTGTATTAGTGCTTTAAGTAGATAAATTAAATTGAAATGTGTCTCTTAAGCAGTCATTGAACAAGCAAGATGAGAAATAAATTGAGCTTCACATCAGCCTTTATGGCATCTAACAACTGTGTCTGACAACACATGGATCCTTTTCACTGTCAATTCAACACACATTTTGCAGACCTTGGGCCTGCAATTATTTCATTTCCTTTCTTGGAAATGTAATTTCCACTTACTTTTGGAGAATAAAAGGCAGACAAAAGGAGGAAGGAGTTGCAGTATTTTCTGATTAAGATTATCTGTGTAAAATGGTAAAGGGAAAAAAAAATCTATACACACACACTGAAGCATTTCTCAGAAACTAACTTGTCTCAGCCAAATTGCTTTTGTGTCTGGATATTGGTTCAAAGGTAGCCAGATTGTTGATGTCAAATTAGGTGTTAAACAAATTTAATAGGAAAGATGAAGGATGAATATAGATCATCTTTCTGTTGGAACTGTGCAAATGACTCTAGGCAAAAGAAAGGAAGCACATGACTGCAGGAGAAAATGTGCTTTTAAACACAATGAAATTAGATAAAACTGTAAATCAGCAACGAAGGCCATTCATTCCAAAAGAGGGGGGGAAATGTTAACAGTACCAATGAGAGGAATGCAAGAGAGGAAGAAAATACCAGTTGGCAAAAATAGATCCAAATTGAATTTCGACTTCATTTGTCCGGGTTTCACCTTTAAGCTAAGACAGCTAAAGCTACACACACACACAAAAAGGGGTTCTTTCTCTCTTGACAGAACAGGAAATCAGAGGTTTAATTAACTGTGATTACAATATTCGGCTGATCTGATTTGTCTCACCTCTTCCTTTTCTTTAACTGACAAACTGGCTGATATCCTGGCAAGAGAACTAAAGCAAAACTGTAGACTAATTTCAAAAAGAGCTTGCCATTGTTATAAAACAAATTGACCCTCCACTAGAATGCTCTCACAAAGTGCCGCTTTGAAGCCAGTCTATATACCCGGCGCTTCACAGGGCACATTTTTGTTCTCGGGATAGAGCACTGTGAAGGCACATCTCTCACTGAGGACGAGAAAATCAGGTTGGACACACACATGCTTCAAAGTGGCATCTGAAAGATCTAGTACCTTCTTCAGCTGCTCAGGAACCATGAAGAGGGATGAACGAAGCACTTAACTTTGAAAGACCAAGTTGTCTTCTGATGAATTAAGTCAACTCTTTGAGGAGAAGGAGGACATGTTGCCAAACCAGTTTAGGGGAAGACCTGGTATTTGCTTCGGATCTGAAGGAAGTCTCTAAGCTGAGAGAGAGCCTAGAAGCCAAAAGTTGGCTCATGGAAGGAAGGAGGAAGAGTACTGGCTGGCCCCAAATCAAAATCTCTCTCCAAAGAAACAAACCCAAGAAAAACATGGTAGTCATTACAGATTCTTCTACATACTACTTAATAAAGAGCATCGTTACTTACTGAAATGGAACCGTGAAACTTGTGCATCCTTCCAAGTTACGGGGCCCTTCACCTGGCTCAGGTGTTAGGGGGGGCGGGCTGTTGAATTCTGCCTCCAGAGTTTTCTTGTTCAAGGCTGTTTTTGTTACACTGGATACAGAACCCAACACTGGCATGGATTTGGACTCTGAGGTGGCTAATATCCCGGAAGGACCTTAAAACCAAACACATACCTCAAGTTTAATTATTCTGTGTGATGCTTATTAGTATGGTACTGAAAAAAAAAAGATTAGATAAAAATCCCTCGAAAAGCAAAAAGGCCAAGTTTGTTAAAAAAAATTTCCAGAGCACGCTGAAAAATGTTCCTACTGGACATCTTCTCTGTTTTCTTTGGTGACACCACTGCTTTCAATGCACTGGGACCAGGCTGAGAAACTGTGTGCAGAACTTTAAGAAACCACAGAACCCCAGGCCACAGGTCCCTCACTGACCAGAGTCCTTAGTAACACTGGAATTGTGAAAACCCTTTTCTTCTCCCAGAATATGGCTTTCTGACAGCCCTGCTTGAACCATTTCACCACTCAAGAGTGAATTCTTCCCCCCAAACTCAGCTCTGCATTTTAAACAGAAATGGAACGATGTCAAAAGGCCCTTTTTAAAAAAAGGCTCATGAAGGCTTCTTGTGCATTAAACAGCTTTTTATGAACATTTTAATTTTAATGTGAATGAGAAGTAAGTGGATTTATTGCCTCTTAAAATACAGGCACAGGATTACAAACCTGAAGTGGCAAAGAGTTTGGCTGTTTACCTGTTGGACTTTTCTGTTCTTTGGGACAGCATTTAACAGCAACAACACGGCTTGTGACTGAAATTACTGGCAAGCCAGTCTAAGAATTCTGGGCACTGAAACTAAGCCTCACCAAGACTTTTTTTTTTATGCATTTAGATAGAAAGATTCTACCCTACGCAGTTTTTCCTCAAAGCAAGCTTCTGATATAGCTTCTTGAAATTACAGAAGGAATGCTTTTCAAAACAGAGAGATCTATAAAATAAGTCACAGATATGCAAATTAAATGACAATTTCTAAAAATTAGTTAGAAAACAACCTTAAAAGGTACTACTAAGAAGAGGAGAAAACTTGGGAGTCTCTTTATCCTTAAGAAATGTCAGGACAGCCAGGCATGGTAGCGCACACTTGTAATCCTGGTACTTGGGAGGCTGAGATAGGAGAATCTCAGGTTCGCAGCCAGCCTCAGCAAATTAGTGAGGCCCTCTGCAACTTAGTGAGACCCTGATTCAAAATAAAAAATAAAATAGGGCTGGGGGTGTAGCTCAGAGGAATAATGCCCCTGGGTTCAATAACTAGTACCACACACACAAACACAAAAAAAATGTTGGGTCATCTCCCAATATGGAAACTTCTAGTGAGTATAATCCAAAATGCTAGCTAATCCCCGATCATTAATATTTAGCTGTGAATTTTACTCTTACATGTGGCTAGGAATGTGTCTAATGTACTACCACAGTATTATATAACAATCCTAGAAATGAAGGTCAAATTTGAAAAACCTTTCCCAGGGGAAGTGGAAAGTGGTTCAACCATTCTGTTGGATACCTCCCTTAGCCTTGGCTCCCTGTGGGAGACGCAGAACTCCCCTGGTCTGGTGAAAGCCCCAGCCCACAAAGCCCTGGTGTCTGACTTCCTTCCTTCATCGGCATCATGTGGGCTGACAGGTTGGTGACATTATGGAATGTTCCGATTGAAAAGGCCTTCCCCCTGGCAGCTACGTGAAGCCTCATGTTGCATGGGGATGTGGGAGTAAAGAGAGAAGGGCAGAAAGACCAGGAAAGCAAGCTCCTGAAAACAGACCCGACGCCGAATTCCAGATCTGCTTCAGCTCAGCTTTATTCTGCGCTTGGATAATTGTTGACTTCAGCACTAGATAGCCTTAAACAATCTGTCCTTGTAGGAAGGCGAGATCTGTTTCTGAATACACCAGCGCCTGCTGCTTGTTCTGCAACTGAAGCCAATTAAAAAGGAGGGAGAGTAGTGAGCTCAGCCGGAGCTCGTGTTTCTCTTATATACAAAAAGAAATAAAGAAAAATGCACCATGTTTGAGATGATGACTGCTGCCCCCTGCTTAAGCCACCCAGTGTTTCCTAAGAGGCACTTGCCACTCTCTAAGTTGTCAGCTTGGCAGGCCCCAAGGCGAGGAAAAGCAAGGGAATATCAGTTAGGACTAGAAGAGAAAAACTAAGAAAAGTGGTGCGTCCCTGGCCTATCGGGGAGACAGACGCCCACTGAGTTGAGACCCCTGTGCTGCAAAGCCCAGGCTGCCTCCCTTGTGATGTGTCCTTTGTCCACGTGTGTCTACTTTTCTCTAAATTTTGTGTGCAGAAGCAAAGAGTGTCAGAGATTCAAGTGCACCTGAGGCATAATACCAAAGCCTCATCTCTCATTTCACTCCTACCAGGTAACTTTCAGGCTCTGGCGACCTCCTTATTCTCGCTCCTGAATTTCCACTTTGCCATTCTATGACCTTTAGAAAAAGAATCACATGGTAAGTGCCTCTTCTAGTTTGATGCTAGGAAAATGCCTGTGCCACCGGAAAAAAATGGTACGATTTCTTTTGTAGATGAGGAGAGCCTGTCTATTTATTTTTTCCTTTTTCCTTGGCTATTAGGAAGCTCAAAGAAAATTTCTGCTTGATTACAAGTATTCCCTCAGTATATTCCTTCTTCACCTCACCAAGCATAGTTCTTACTTCTCTATTTATGTGTTAGTGGTTCTATTGAATTTATATCTTTAATTCTAACTTCCCTCAAATGATACATTGAATATTTATACACTGGCAGAATATAGTAAAATAAAATGAAAGATCCTCAGCTGGTCGTGGTGGCACACACCTATAATCCCAGTACTTGAAGGATCACAGGTTCAAAGTCAGCCTCAACAACTTAGTGAAGCCCTCAGCAACTTAACAAGATCCTGTTTCAAAACAAAAATAAATAAATAAAAAATAGGGCTGGGGGTGGAGCTTGGAGGTAGAATGCTCTTGGGTTCAATCCCCAGTACCACACACAAAAAAATAAATATGAAAATAAAAGAACCTCACCATGACTCTAAACCATGTTCCTTTCTCCACTCTTAGAAATATTCCTATTTCTGTAGTGACTAAAATGAAAATGTTTCCTCATGTGTTTCATTGAAAATTAACTCTAAGCCGGGCATGGTGGCGCACGCTTGTAATCCCAGTACTTGGGAGGTGGAGACCAGAGGATCTGGGTTCGCGGCCAGCCCCAGCTACTTAGTGAGGCCCTCTGCAACTTCATGAGACCATGTTTCAAAATAAAGTATAAAAAATAGGGCCAGGGATGTAGCCCAGAGGTAAAACGCCCTTGGGTTCAATCCCCGGTACCGCAAAAAAAAAAAAAAAAAGAAAACTAACTCTGAAATAACGTGGTATATGTTTGACCAAATTTGTGAATAAAGAATGTTTCTGGAGGAACAAAAAGGTCCGTGGCAAAGCACAAAATGTAAATGACTGCACATTAAAGTGTTATCTACAGAGTCTTCAAATACCCAGGGTAAAATGAGGGAAGGGTGACTCAATCACTGAGCAAGTCCCCAGATGAGCAACGACTCACACAGAGGCTGCGCAAATGCTTGTAAAGCAATTGAAAACAAAACGTCTCACGGCGCCCCTTTAATAAGGTGGTTATTTTGGGGGTGGGAGGAAGAGTCCTTGCAGGATTTTAACAGCAGAATTTGCTGAACAGCTGATTTTTTTTTTAAGATAACAAAGGTTTCATTTCTTTATAATAAAGCTTGGCTGGTATTTTGTGGATATTGATTCAAGGAACCAGTTCACCCAATTGTTTGAGTGAGTGAATCCCTACGTAGAAACTAAAGCTTTTTCATCAAAATCTCATCTTGAAAATATTCTAGCAACTTAAATTTGGTCAACATGGCTCAGTGTTTCGCAAATTTAAAAGTAACAATGGACTATTTGGAATCAACCTGGTTGAGCCTCACAGAGTCAGCCCACTAGCTATGGTTGCTGACTGACTTTCCTTTGCAGTAGTTTTTCAAAGCCAGCCTCCTACCTGATCACAAGGGGAAAACCTCATACAGGTTCTGCTAATTTCCATGACCAAGCAGATAAAAACAACAGGAGACACATAAAGTAAGTTCTGGAATGAATTTTGAGCCTCATACCTGGCTAACTGTGCGCCCAGGCCTTGTTCAGATGGTACACTGGTCGTTTGCAATGAGCTGGAATTTCTCATCTGCTTGGTTCACAGGCAGACAAGGAACTAAATGGCTATGAAGAGTACAGATGGTTTATCTGCATTTTTAAACTGATGTGTAATTACTACTAAACCTACTAATTATCGTGTGCTTACTTTGTGTCAGGCACAGTGCTAAGTGCTTTTCATGTACTGACTTACTTAACCTTGATCATAATCCTATGAAGCTGTGCTTTTATTATCTTCACTCTATAGATAAAGAAACAGAGGCACAGAAAGACTGAGAAGTTTGCCTGAGGACAAGTAGCAGGTAAATTGCAGAGCTGGGATTCGAACTTGGGCAGTCTGGCTTCAGAGCCTGCCCTTGATGTGCCATGTTCTTGTCCCAAACCATCCTGAACGTCTTTACACCAGGACATGTCACATTAAACAGACCAGATCTATAAATGCCTGGTGGCCTACTAATAAAAAAAAGTAAACATACCAATAAATGAAAAAACGTAAGCGTTCTTATGAGGTGGCCATAAGTATCTTTGCCCATCCAATACTTCTCACTCATATTAAAAGTAAAATTTTAATAATGATTTTCAGAAGATGATTTCATGTTAAAAAGGGACTTAAAGGAAGAGGTTTCAGAGGTGAAGAGGAGGACGATGGAGAAGTCAAATGGCTTACTACTGCTATCTGCTTCTGCTGTCAACTTTCTGCGACGCAAAATCCTTTCTAACTCAGTTTCACTGTTTTCGGGGTCAAGGGATTTTAAGCTTCTTGAACTAGTGGATTTGTTAAGTGTCCCCTAAAGTGAAAACAAAACAAAAACAAAAAGGTTAATGTCTTAATACAATACACAAAAGAATATAAAAATCAAACCAACAAAACATTACCAGAATTTGAATGAAATTAGGAAACAAAACAAATTTGCATATATTTTATATGCAAATACATATATTTTTAAATATGAACATGCTCCACCATGGAGTGTTGGATCACTTAAGAAGATGCCACTGATGATATGGACGCTAGCTTCGTAACAGAAGAGCGGAACAAGAATACCTCTTGATGAGCTGGCTGTGTGAAATTCAGCAGTGGGGAGGCACCGGCCCGATGTCCGTTAAGATTTTGACGTGTGTTGATCAAGTGAAGAGGATGGATATGTTACACTCACCTTGGAAGGGTATCTTGATATGGCAGCCATGAGCTACTGAACCCAAATTCTTGCGGCACTAAAAATATGTGCAGCCAATTCTTCTGAGAGACAGTGACCCTCGATGCACACCTGGTGACAATAGTGTGGCTGCCAAGGAGGCACGCGATGCTCTCCGGTGGCCTGCCCAAAGAACAGCTCTACTGGGCACACCTTGGCTTCGGTGTGCAAGAGGGAAGTTGTAATCATACAGGGATGCATCCAATTCCATATTCCCAACAAAGGACACAGCGAATGTGTTATTCAGGGCCCAGAAGATACCGAAGGAGACAAGAGAGGCCATCAAGCTGTACTTCTGCTGAAGCTGGCATTGGATTCCAAGATGACAAAGACCCACAGAAAGGTTGCCTGCCTGGCCCCTCTGAAAGTATGCGGCATCTCCACTTCTAGCCAAGTGTTTGCACAGAACGTGGGCAATGGACTTCTCGATTATACATTAGGCTTAGCTCTTCAACGTTATAAGGTTTGCAGAAGAAATGCCCACTATTTCTGTGAAGTGGCCCTCCTCAGCTGTGCCACAGGCTTGGGGGCAGAGGTAGAAGAACCATAATCTCCCGATCCAAGGACAAAAGAACCCAAGTCTAGTAGAACTTGCCAGACTTCGCAGCAGAGTGAGAAGGCAGCTTTTGTCCACTGAGGCTAGGGACGCCAGCCTTGGTGACAGCTGCCCTCGCTAAGCGCCTGCCTGGCTCCTGCACCCTCCCCACCACCAACTTCCAGAAGGATTCTAAGGATACTACTGGTTAAAAATGGTAACCCATGTTTCTTCTTTAGCCCACAAAACAAAAAAAAGTTCCTTGTAAAACCAGATGGTTACAAATCTCACGTGACAGGTTATTATGGTGTTTTGTTTAGGAAAAGCTTTTTAATTTCCTACTTACTTGCAGTTGTAGAAAAGAGACACTGGCAAAATTAGGAGATCATATAATTTTGTGGTCAGCTGCCTAACCGACTCATATGTAAAATACTTACATAAGGCTTGTATTTTAATCAAGCATATGATACTTTCCCCCCAGAAGTATCTCTTTATGATTTTCATTTATTGCAAAAATTCATAAAATATATATTAAAAGGAAAAATCACAATATGTGTAATACCATAATGGCTTTAACTTAAAAATGCAATGATTTGGTATATTTAAAGTTGCAGGTCTGTATCTCCTTGTTGAAGAGAAATACAGTAAGAGATGACTGACACTGGCAAAGTAAAGAACATGGAACTCCAGCCACTTTAGATACACATGCAAAGAATTTACTAGAATAACTATCCCTCATATCATTTCCATTTAAAAATTTTTAAACTTACCGTCTGTACCATTTCTTCACAGATACTTGAAAAACTTGCGGTTGTCACTATTGAAATAACTTTTTTTTTTTTGCGGTACCGGGGATTGAACCCAGGGGCATTCTACCTTCGTGCTATGCCCCCAGTCCTATTTTTTATACTTTATTTTGAAACCGGGTCTCACAAAGTTGCGGAGGGCCTCACTAAGTAGAGAGAGAGAAAGAGAGAGAGAGAGAGAGAGAGAGAGAGCTGAGGCTGGCCACGAACCCGGATCCTCCGGTCTCTCCGCCTCCCAAAGTACTGGGATTACAAGCGTGTGCCACCACGCCCGGCTTTGAAATAACTTGTAAAACTATTATATTGTTTGAATGTCAAGGACACTGTGTGATTTTTCCCAGTGGCTGGAGTTAATTCAAGGAAAAGGGGTAGAATATCTTTTACTGCTGAATTTACCTTTGACAATATTTTCTAGTTTTTCATGTGGATAACCGTATCATTTCCCCAAATTCCCGACTGTAGCGTGCCATCCCCTGTCACACCTGATACCGAAGAAAGCCATTTTCCAAGTTCTAACCCTTGAATTCCCAACTTCCTTCTCCATTTCCTGCCTGATGTGGTTGATGTAGCTAAGATGTAAGTAAGCTTCAAATATATAGGCAATTGTTGAAGACAGATTTCTCATCTCTCAAATGATGACGAGCTCAGCTTAATAAAGCACCTAAGATTATCCTAGTTATCTGTATTAGACTCATCGAACATGAGAATCAGAAATTGACTCAGAAACCATGTGGTGCACACAATTCCTTCACTTTACAAAGAGAATTGAAACTCAGTGAGCAGCAGAGTCTGGGCCAGGCCCAGTACACCATAGGCCTGGACCCAGAACTTAGATCTGCTCCTTTTCAAGCCAATATTTTTTCTACTTCAAACCACCACAGTCATTTAATAATCTTGGTCGCCATGCTCATTAAATGTTCATCAGACTGATTAATCTAATTGTCAGTTGGCAAAATTAACTGCTCAACAATTCCGGTCCACTTTGAAAAACTGAAAATGTTTTTAAAAGATCCTAAGAGAATTTGTTGAAAGCGGCGTTGGTTTCTTTGGTTTAGAGCCAACTGAACTTGAGAAGAGACATTTAGATTAATGTGTATCGATTTATGCTTCAGAAATCGCCATTGCCTCTTGAGTGGCTTTTAAATAACTGGGTGTCTTTTAAGAGGTTTCTCTTCCTACACCTCAAAACTTTTGTGTGACTATGAGAAATGAATTATACATATTTTAATCTATAAAATATATAACTTTAACAATTAAGTGGAAGTAGGCTTGGGAAAAAAATGAATTCTGTCAACACTAAGAATTTAAAAATTAAGTTAAAAATTGCACAACTCAAAAAATACAGTAGGGTCTTCCAACTCCCCCAACCAGAGATGGTTTCTACAGGTGCATCCTCTCAGCAGTAGACCACATCTCTAAGTCTTATACCCTGGGTCACATTCCATTTCAAAATACCCCTCACAGAGGTGCTTCCTGGTTCAGTCCTATGAAAGCACAGAACACCTGTTTCATGGTGTCACCTGGGGCAGGTGTTTGCTCTCCACTTCAGTGTAAAACTGTAGGCTTTTTGTGTTTTTTTTTTTTTTCATATTTGCTTCTTACGTGCCATGACTGTGAGGTTGGTGTCATGTACATTACTGGGGACTAACTTTGATGATCCTTATAGTCTCAACTCTAGCAAGAAGCACCAAGAAGCAGTCCGAGCTGAAGGCCTGTCTCTCTCTTTCTCTCTCTCTGTGTGTGTGTCTCATTCTCTTTCTCAAGAATGCACATGCTTTCCTGACCCAGGGTGACTGGGATTTACACATGGTCTATCATCCCTCAAAGAAAACTTCTACTGGGGTAGAGGAGAGTTGCCATTTAGTAAAGAAGAACAGGGGAGAGAATCATGAGTTCCATTTAAAAAAAATACTTAATGCAGCCAGGCATGATGATGCATGCTTATAATCCCAGTACTTGGGAGGCTGAGACAGGAGGATCGCAGGTTCTCAGCCAGCCTCAGCAACTTAGTAAGGCCCTCT
This sequence comes from Glis glis, assembly GCA_004027185.1. Taxonomy (NCBI): domain Eukaryota; kingdom Metazoa; phylum Chordata; class Mammalia; order Rodentia; family Gliridae; genus Glis; species Glis glis. The sequence continues at coordinate 25,155 of PVJS01004464.1, forward strand.
GCAACTTAGTGAGACCCTGTTTCAAAATAAAAGAATAAGACAGGGCTAGGGGTATAGATCAGAGATAGAATGCTCCTGGTTTCCATCCCCAGTACCACACACACACAAAAATGCAAAAAACAATATTGTCAAAATAATAACCACTAACTACAGAAAATTAATGCTAAATAAGGCAAAGAGATCAAATATTAGATCCAGGGCAGGAAGGATAGAGGCAATTTGCAAATAAGAAAGATATTAAGATGTTTATAATTTATAAATAATTTTACAAATTTCTCTCTTCGGAGTGGCACAAAATTACAGTGAATATGATATTCACGAGTAATGTTTGGGCTGAGGGTGGAGCTCAGGGGTAGAGTACTTGTTCTTCATGCGTGAGGCCCTGGGTTCCATCCCCAGAGCCCCCCCAACAGTCCTGCACCAAAAAGTAACTCCATGATTCAGTAAACTGGCTGCCATCCAGCCTGACCAGGGAATGGAGTATCTTGGCTAATTAAGTATTATCATATATGTATCTCATATAGATGTCTGGTTTTTAAAAAATAAACCAGATTTGTCAAGAGTCAAACTCAGTATGTTTATGCTTTCAAGGGGTCAGAGTAGCTCCACAGCACCTCACAATGCTCCTGGGGACATCTTCATCAACATTAATTAGCATTAGAATGCAGAGGCAACAAAAGGTCTGTCAAAAGGAGTGCTCCTTAACCGAGCACTGGATAACAAAATCATCTGCTCAAAGAATCCATTAGATAATAACCACATCCTTTTTCGGAGGTTCTAATCCTTGATTCCGTAGGTAGACCACCACTGTTAACCAGTGATATACCTCTCTTCAGGGCTAATCCCACTCACTTAAAACTAAAGCAAACTAATTAAGCCATTCTGCGTTAAGTCTACTGTTTAAAGACATGCTTGATGAAAATAATTTTGTTTACCACCATTATGTGGATGTCTACACGCAATGCATAATTAGCACAGTAACAACAAACAGAGGAGTATTCAGTCTTGCACCTCCGCCCCCATGTTTGTTGACTTACTGTGCATAATAATAACTGGGGCTGGAACAGGGTCTGAAAAATACCGCTGTGTGTCTGAAGCACTTCCTACATGAGGCATTTGTCTCTGACAGCGACTGCTGGAGAGGGCAGTGGACGAGGGTACCTGCAGTGGCAAAAGCTCCCACTTGGGAAAAAGAAATAGGCCTGGAGATGGGTACTGTGCACGTCCTCCAAGGACTGTGAACTTCGTTAGAAAATGAAAATCCCTAGGCCAGGTGTGGTGGCACACGCTTGTAATCCCAGTACTTGGGAGGCAGAGACCAGAGGATCTGGGTTTGCGGCCAGCCTCAGCTACTTAGTGAGGCCCTCCATAACTTCGTGAGACACGGTTTCAAAATAAAGGATAAAAAATTGGGCCGGGGGTGTAGCTCAGAGGTAGAATGCCACTGGGTTCAATCCCCGGTACCGCAAAAAAAAAAAAAGAAAGAAAATGAAAATCCCTAACTAAAAGAAAGGGACTCTTATTTTCTCCTCTGATTTCTCATCAGATAATTGTTTCAACTATGAGAAAAAGCCGACTGTAGCCCCGGGAGGAACCTACTTAGGTGGGAGTTCAGCTTTACATGAAGGTGTCAAGAATTCCACTTTCCCGCCTCAAAGGAAAGCACTATTCATGCAAAGTGCTCCCCATCTATCCCAGTCCTGTTACTCATAAACACATACTGATCCTCACGTATGGCCAGACCCTTGACCTTCGGGCTACAATGCCAGGATTAGAGGACGAGAACAGGAAACAATGGCTTTGGTGAAAGTGTAACCACTCTTCTAGAACAGAAACAGCAAAGTGATATTTCATTCATGGTTAGCACATGTGACGGAGGAATGCATAAGTACCATCAAACTGTCAAAAGAAATGAGACCAATTATAAATAGAAATGAAACATAACCAAAACAATGACTCATGAAGACACAGGTTATAAACATATTCTCCATCAACCAAACAAGAAACCAGTATCTATTCTTACCAGTATCCCTTTTAATTCATTCACCGCACTTTCAGGGCCTTTCGAAGATTCTGGCTACAATTTAAAAAAGAACAATAAATTACTAGTAATTCAGTTTTAAATCACTAACGATATTTTTTTCTTTTTTGGTGGTACTGGGGATTGAACCCAGGGGCACTCTACCTCTGAGCTATTCCCCCAGGCCAATTTTATTTTTTATTTTTGAGACAGGGTCTCGCTAAGTTGCTAAGGGTCTTGCTTACTTGCTAAGACTGGCCTCGAAACTTCGATCCTCCTGTCTCAGTCTCCCAAGTACTGGGATTACAGGCATACGCCCGGCTACTAATGATTTTTATATGGCTAATTGTTGATAGCTTATGTGGTGATAATGTAGGGCTGTCTATATTTTTAATTAGGTCTGTGTCTTAAAGTTTGAAAACACATCACCCATGCTAGTGCTCTCAAGTGTCATTTAAATAGAAAATTAGAAATTATAGTCAATGTGTTACTGGGCAGTAATCCCTTATGTTACCAGGCAACAATCCCTTTCTTGATTCTTGCCTCTTCCCAGAGAAAAAACTCAAACGAAAAGCATGAACACAGGAATAGAAGTTTATTTAGGGAAGTGGGGGCCAGTGTAAAAGGCCATGAGCTTATATTCTAGAGAAAAAGGAGTTTGGAATAGGCTGCTTTCTGGAGTGGAAGACGATGTGGGGCTTTCCATGTGGGGAGCTTTAATCCCCCCCCCAGACCTTTCCCCCAATCTGTATGCTGTATTAGGGGGAAAGGTTTCCTAACAAAAGCAAAAGGAATCATGCTGCCACCTTGTAAATGTCATTTTGTTACCTCATGGTTACCATCCTGGATGGACAAGATTTGGTAAACACAAGACTTTAAAGATTTAATTCCAAATTATTTTTAATTTTTTATAATAAAATGTTTTCCACACGCATGGTTGGACTTCTGCCAGTAAGCGAGGAAGAAACAGAAGGGAGCGCAGGGCAGAAAGCAAGCGCGTTGGGGAAAAGGCTCTCTCAGCTCCAGCAGCCCCAGGTGAAGGCCGGTTTACAGGGCACCAGGATGTCTTGTTTCATGAATCTCACAATAGGATCCAGGAGGGAGAGTAGGGACCAGGGAGAACGTGGCCTGCAGGAGAACATTAGCATCCCTGGCTCTCAGCGCAGTAAGGGGCCTCGGAGGGGTTCAGCCCAGTCGCTTCACCTCAGGAGAAAGGGTAGGCATGAGGAGGATGGAATGGGAGGCAGGTGTCTTGAATGCAAGTCCAGTCCTCCTCTGGCCACACCACGGACAAAATAATTTCAAATGAAAATCTGAGCAATCTCTGCTTGCCCCACAATACCTGAGTCTCTGTGGACCCCTCGACTAACTTAATGAAAGGTAAACTGAGCCTGGGGCCTTCGTGGAAAGCAGCTGGGGAAAGACCTCTGATCTCCCCTGTACCACTTCCTTTCACAAAGGATCAAGATGAAGAGGAAACTTGCAGTGGCAGGAGCCCCTGGAGCCTCTCCTTCCCAGGACACAGGTGAGGGCGAGTCTCTCATCAAGCACTGGGAGGCAATCAACACAACCCAGGTGCTTTTCCTCTCAAAAGATAATAAAAGAGCTGGGCGTGATGGCGCACCCCTGTAATCCCAGTAGTCGGGAGGCTGAGGCAAGAGGATCGCAGGTTCAAGGATAGCCTCAGCAAGTAGTGAGACTCTCATCAACCTAGCGAGACTCTGATTCCAAATAAGAAATTTAAAAATTGGGCTGGGCATGTAGCTCAAAGGTAGATTGCCTCTGGGTTCAATCCCCAGTACCACACACACACACACATTTTAAAAAAAAGATAATAAAAGAATAAGACCCCGTTTCAATTTAGAAAAAATGAAGATAGAGAAAAAAATTAGGCTAAGGCATCAGCTTCATAGCCCAAGTTTCCTGTGAATTATACATGTGCTCAGTGCCAGACATAAGCTCTAAGACACTAATTTCAACCATGCCAACGCCAAGCACAGTATCAAGGAATTTTAAAAATATGCAGTTAGCTGGGTGTGGTGGCACACACCTGTCCTGGGAGCACTTGAGAGGCTGAAGTAGGAGTGTATCAGTTTTGAGGCCAGTCTCAGCGATGTAGTAAGACCCCGTTTCAAAATAAAAAGGGCTGGGGTGTAACTTTCAGATAGAATGTCCCTGAGTTAATCTCCAGTACCAAAAAAAAAAAGAAAAAATATATGTATAAATTAGTATTCACAAGGCAGGCTTGACTTCTGCAGGAAAACTGTTCATATGATGACTATAACTTTTTTTTCCTGCACTGGGGATGGAACCCAGGGGCATTCTACCTCCAAGCGCTATCCCAGCCCTTCCTTATTTTTAATTTTGAATCACAGTCTCCCTAAAATTGCTGAAGCTGGCCTCGAACATGCCATCCTCCTGTCTCAGCCTCCCCAGTACTGGGATTGCAGGTATGCACCATGCCCAGCTGCCTAAATCTTTTCTTTTCTTTTTTATTTATTTATTTTTTTTTTGCGGTACCAGGGATTGAACCCAGGGGCGTTCTATCTCCACGCTACACCCCCGGCCCTATTTTTTTTATACTTTATTTTGAAACCGGGTCTCACAAAGTTGCGGAGGGCCTCACTAGGTAGAGAGAGAGAGAGAGAGAGAGAGAGAGAGAGAGAGAGAGAGCTGAGGCTGGCCGCGAACCCGGATCCTCCGGTCTCTGCCTCCCAAAGTACTGGGATTACAAGCGTGCGCCACCACGCCCGGCTTTGTCTATATCTTTTCAATAAATGCTCAAAAGTGCTGCCATGCCACTGAAGCTGCCCTGAATGCAGAAGCCTTTCGAAGCCTGCACCACATACTCTCATGCTGTGACATTTGGGAAACTGCTGATGGCACTGGGGGAAGAAGCCTGAACTCAGCGGTGCAAGGATCACTTGTTTTAAAGGTTATTGACCTGGTCGTTCAGCACTGGAGCTACACAGTTTGACGATTACCAGAGGAAAACCTACTCGTCCACTGATCCTCAGTCAGTTCTTTTCCAGATTTTGAATTGACATTAAACAACACATAAATGTTGGAAGAGTCATGGGAAGAAAGAAAGGGCCCAAAGGGATCTTCTGAAAATGAAAGGACGTGTGCAACATCGCTCGCGGTTTAAGTTGTTGCCAACATTTTTTTCCTCTCCAAACTAATTTTCTTTCTTTTATGACATTGCATTTTTCTCTAGTAATAGTTTGGTTTTGCTTATTCTTTCCATAATAGTTGTGACATGAAAGTCATAAAAATGTATTCTTTTCAAGGTGGCGCTCAGACCCCATGTTTTAAAGTGTTTTTACACTCTATTCCGTTTGATCCTGATAACAGCTAGTGAGTCAGAGAGAGCTGTCCCCATTTTGTATAGGAAAAAAGGTGGGGAGGAGCTGGGCGTGGTGGTGCACCCCTGTAATCCCAGTACTTGGGAAGCTTACAGGAGGATCGCAGGTCCGCGGCCAGCCTCGGCCACTCAGCGAGGTCCTCCACAACTTAGTGAGACCCTGTTTCAAAATAAATAAATAAATAAAACAGGGCTGGGGGTGTAGCTCAGAGGCAGAATGCCACTGAGTTCAATCTCAGTACCACACACACCAAAAAAAGGGGCGTGGGGAGGCTGGTAGTGCCAGGCCCTGACTCCAGCTGACCACACACTCATCAGACCCCAGCACTTGACCAGTCCTGCTGGTCATTCTACACAGCTTCCCTTCTGGTTTTACCTTCTATCCTTTACTTAGAAACTGCTTCCCCATCACTGGCACAGACTGATCCACTCTACATGGCTGGCTGCAGCTTCTGTTGCCCAAGATGTCCTCTGCTTTTGCCGTTGGCACCCCTGCATGTTTGCCATGCGCAGTCCACACGGCCTGGCCACCCCCACCCCACCGGGCCCTCTCTCCTGCTTGGGACAGAGTGGCAAGGGTAAATGCGCCCAGTCTTGACACTGGAAGATATTCAAGAAATTGAAGAGGAGCATCCTTGAAAGGAAGAAAGGATGAAACCATAAATTTGGGTGAAAATAAAGAAGGAAAAAAAAGAGAAATAGTCTGTTCATACCTAAGTTAGAAAAAAAACATTTTTCAAGAAAAATATCAGCTGGGCATGGTGGCGCATGCTTGAAATCCCAGTACGTGGGAGGCTGAGACCGGAAGATCCGGGTTGGCAGCCAGCCTCAGCTACTTAGTGAGGCCCTCTGCAACTTACTGAGACCCTGTTTCAAAATAAAGAATAAAAAATAGGGATGGGGGTGGAGCTCGGAGGTAGAATGCCCCTGAGTTCAATCCCCAGCACTGCAAAAATAAAAAAGAAAAATATCAAAAACAATTACTGGGCCTATTTAAATGTGATAGGTCCACACATGGAGGGGAGAACTACTGGACTAGACTATGTGCTGGGTGCTACTCAGAGTGTCTCACAGTCCCTGGAGCACTCTCTGTGTGTAGTTAAGGAGACAGTTAGCCTGGTGTGTGGTGGTACATGCCTGTAATCCCAGTACTTGGGAGGCTGAGACAAGAGGAACACAGGTGCGAGGCCAGTCTCAGCAACTTAACCTGACTCTTGGCAACTTAGCCAGAACCTATTTCCAAATAAAAAATAAAATAGGGCTAGGGGTACAGCTTGGAGGTAGAATGCCCCTGGGTTCAATCCCCAGCATTACACACACACACAAAGAGAGAGGGAGAGAGAGAGAGAGAGAGAGAGAGAGAGAGAGAGAGTTGATGAAATATAGTTGTAGATAGATGGATAGATCTTCTTAGTTCTATTAGTTCTACACTGTCTTACTTCCGTTCTACAGCCTCAGGAGGCAACTTCTGGGGCCTATAACAGTACTTGGCAAAAGTAGATACTTAGTAGAATTACACAAAAGAGCCAGTAGTCAAAGCAAACAAAGGAAGTAACAGTTGTTACTTGTCTGATATGACAGTTCATATCCATGTCCCTTGGGAGGAGATGGCTTACTTTCCATGCTGAAATAACAAGGCTTACTTTCTCTTCTGATAGAAGTCCACCATGGTCCACAGAGTCCTCCTGAAACATACTTCTACGAAAGCCAAAGCTTTCATGACACATTAGCTTTATCCCAAGACTTGACAGTCAGTCCTGATGTAGCTTTCATCACACTTCAAATTTTTAGACTTAAAAAAGGAAGTATTGAGGGGAAAAGAACATGCGGTCACCACGTACCTTTGCCTTCGGTCTGGCTGTCTGATTAACTGGTCTAAGATGCACTCCCTTTTTAATTCTATCCATCATCTCTTCCACTGCTTGTCTCTTTAGATCTGTGACTTCCTCAGCTATTCAAAGAACACACAGATAAATCATCTGAGGTTACAAGAAAACAGCTTAATTCCTATTTTTGTGACGTAGATTTCCCTATGTAATTAATCAGTCATTTTCAGACAGTTGAAGAACACCACTAATTTACTAAAGTTAACAGTTACCAGGTGGCAACACTTTTTAAATAATTATTTATTTGCTTAAAATAAAAGATCTGATCAGAAAAAAACAAGTTATAATAATTAAGATCAAATTTGTAGCATGGCATTCAATAATGTCTTACCTATGTTAAAGTAGATATTGTCATGTATCAACATAAGAATAAACATGGATATCTCCAGGTCTTTTAAAAATGCAGCTTTGTACCTTGCCCAAATAGTCATTCATCTTTGCCTCAAAGATGTTTTTGTAAATCACAGTACATCCTATGTCAAAGAAACCAGCCTATTTGAGAGAGATCAAAGAGATGGTTTTTCTTGTTGGAAGACATCCATAATCAAAAGATGAGCGGCAAAGAGGTAAAATCTATTTTTAAACTGCCATCTTTTGTTTAGGAATCAGACAGAAAGGAAACATTTAAGCAAACCTTTTGGTCTTTTAAAATTGTCCGTGTTAAAAAACACATCCAGTGATAAATGAAATTAACTCATTAAATGTAATTACAAGTTTCAACTATTCTCTAACCTTTGCATTATTTTGCTGCAAAAATAAATAAATAAAACTGTTGAGATGTATATCAACTAGATGAATGCAACTGACATAAACTTATACCTGTTGATCAAAACAGTGAAATCTGCCTTTCTTGTAGAGTAGCTTGACCATTTTGGAACCCTCGTCACTATTGATGTGGTTCTAGAGTTTAACTCAGCCAAAATATTCATGTTTGGATATCTCATAAGGACTTTCCAAGTAGCATCTTTAGTAGATCCAACGATACCAGGCACAAGGTGGGCACGCAACAAGAATCTACTGACTGATGACTTCTAAAGTTTGGGTTTTAAATGGCTATTAGTATTTTTACTATTTGAGTAGAAATAACTAAACCCACAAAGGCTGACTTCTAAGGGGAGGAGATTACAACTGTATTCCCAAGCTACTTAGCACTAGTGTTAGGGTCTACACTAAAGAGGCCTAAATCATGGCTTTTTTTTTTTTTCTGAAAAGACTTCATGCTAACCCTAGGTACCCATAAGAGAGTCCAGAAGGTTCCACCACCCTCTGCAGCACCACAATGATGGGATTACTGACCGCTACCCTACACCATGTAACATAGGTTTCTGGATACAGTCCTAACTTCAAAGAGAGTCCTGACATCCTCAGAAGCCATTGAAATTAAAATTTCTTAATATCCAAACATTTTTCTCAATATCCAAACAATGTCTTTCAGATCTGGAAGTCAAAAAAGTATCTTTTTCCAGGCAACCTGTGAAATGTAGTCACCAAAATTAGAACACATCTACCGGTAATGAAAGACAACAAAACTGTGGGTTGATCAGCCACGTGGCCCAAAGTAGCATTTCTTAGGCAGCTTCTTCCTATGATCCACAAATATCAATGGTGGATGGAAAAACAACCAGTATGAGTGAAATTCATTCACTCATTCATTCATTCATTCACACCCATTTAATATTTTAAATGTCTACTGTGTAGTACACAGTGATTTGCTGACCCTATTCCAAATCAGGAGACAAAACCCAGATCTACCATTCAAGCACCTGGTATGGGTATGGGATTTAGTCCTGGGAATTGAGAAAATAGCTTCAAAACACACTGGATTTTTCAGAAAGGCTGAAAATTTTTGAGTCAGACAAGGAAGAGCTAGCTGCATGGCAAGAGGAACACCGCCTACAAACAGATTAGCACTCTGCAAGGAATGACTGAAACCCAATTAAATGCACCATACAAAAAACTAATTAAGGCAGACAGATGGAGAATTATGGTCAACACCATTCAAATCTGCTACAGCATCTAACAGAGCAGGAATTTCAAGTAGTTTCTTATATTTGCTTGCCAGAATCATAGTGATAATTCAGAGAAGTGCCACTATCTGTATTGTGTACAGATTATAAACCAGGCTTTAATTTCTTGGTCTTTTTCAAATGTAAAGGCTTAATTGGTCTTAAGGAAAAGAAATCACTCTTATCAGATTCCCTACTCGGGCGCAACACAAGGGCAATGCTAGGTTAGCACACACGCGTTCCTCTCTCGCCGACCCTGCATTTGAAATAGCAAAAAGCAATCTATATGAACTTCTAAACTATTAAGCAGTTCTAATAAATCTGCAAGAATCACCTACAGAGAGCTCGTGGTATGTTTTGTAATTCCTTCTGCAATCACGCAGTTGGTAATTGTCTCACAAAAGCATGTAATCAGGGGGACAATAGAAATATGCAGGATACTGGAGATTAAAGAGAAGGGACAAATGAAGACAACAGGTCTAATGTTATTGAACTGCCACAGGAAAATAAAATCAAATGTTCTTTGAGTTAGTGCTTAAGGTCAGTCTTGGATCAGAAAGCTACATGTAATTAATTGGGGCTTAAATTTTAAGTCCCACTTGAAAAATAAGTTAGTTCTTAAAAAAAAAAGACCCACAGACAAAACCATCACCTTGTTACTCAATAGAGTCTTATGTTATTACCCAGAAGAAACTAAAATAAATTTCTAATTCCACAGGATTACTTTTGTTTTGCTAATTTTTTAAAGGCATTAAAAAAATCCCTATGATACCATCATGTACAAAATTTCTAAAGAATACATTATGGTTGAATGAGTTTAAATTTGCCCTAAGGTCATAAAGTTAAGGAGATTTCCTTATCTACAATATTGCAAGAACCTGCTGAATGAGGACTCCCCTTCCTCACCCTCCCAAACGTAACTTATCTATTTTTTTTTTTTAGCTACCATTTTGAGTGTTTTCTACATGCTGGATCCTACTCTAAACACTTCTCATGTTATGAGACCCATGAATTCTCACAATGACCCTCTGATAGGCCCACAGAACTCCTCTCTTATCTGTAGGGGGTATGTCCCAAGGCCTCCACTGGGTGCCTGAATCCTTGGATGATACTGAACCCTACATATTCTATGTTTCTTCCTGTATACACATACTTCTGATATAGTTTAACTTATAAATTAAAATAGTAAAGCTTAAAAGCAATAACTGGTAATAAAACAGAACTATTAAAACAACATACTGTAACACAAGTTGTGTGAATGTTGTCATTCTCAACTGCCACTGGGCAGGTAGCATATACAGTGTGGATACACTGAAAAATAGGAACGCTTTGCATCCTGACAAGCCGGAGCAGGACAACACGAGATTTTATCACATTGCTCAAAACAGCATTTTAAAAGTTATAATTATTTCTGGAACTTTCCATTAATATTTTCAGACTGTGGTTAACTGTAACGGAAACCATAGAAAGTGAAACTGTGGATCAGAGGGACTACTACTATTATCCCTGCTGTACAAATCAGCAAACTAAGGCACAACAGATTAAAAAAAATCAACAAACTAATGCTTGAAATATATGATAAGCAGCAGGCATACCTTGGAAACCTCAGAATTGGCCTGCTAAATACATTCTTGCCAAAATCAGAGCTATTAATTTCAAAGTTTAGAATGATTTTTTATTCGGATCTTTTTTTTTTTGTGGTACTAGGGATTGAACACAGGGGCATTCTACCTCCGAGCTATACCCCCCGCCCTATATTTTTTTTATTCTTTATTTTGAAACAGGGTGTCACTAAGTTGTGGAGGGCCTCACTAAGTAGCTGAGGCTGGCCTTGAACCTGCGATCCTCCTGTCTCAGTCTCCCAAGTACTGGGATTACAAGCTTGTGCCACCACGCTCGGCTTTATTTGGATCTTTTTTATTTGGAATCTTTTTTTTATTCAGAATCTAAAATATTCCAGAGATTTTTATTCAGATCTTAATATTTGATTTGGAATCTAAAATATTCCAGAGACCTCCTTGATAACCAAGCTTCCTATGAGACACAACCTAGGAGTTCCCAACTCATGAGCTCTGAAAACCTTATCAACTACATACTTATCATCATAAGGTGCTGACCTAAGAAAGAAAAACACAATGACAGTGACACCATCCCTCCATTATAAACACGAATCTCACCGTGTCGCAGACGATTCCAAAGTGTGCTGCTCTACATGTACTCATCACGCATCTAATCACTGCGTCAACTGTTAGACACTATAAATAACTGCCTTGCCAGACAGAGGGTGCAGCTTCAGCCCCTGTAGCTATGAGACCTATCATTTCAGGCTGTGTGATTTCAGGGTCTCTCCAGTCTAAAATTTCATGAGCAACTTTTGTGTCAGTAACTCTACTTGGATTCCCCCACACATCAATCCAACAGCCCAAAGGTGTAGGAGAAAATACTGCCACATCTCATTAATTGTTAATAAAATGTCATTTTCATAAGGACAGTGGTATGGCTCCTGATATTGTACGTTAAGAAGTTCTAGAATACTTTTTAAAATTGGAAATAACTTTTTAATTAAAACAATTTAGCCAGGTGTGGTGGCACATGCCTATAATCCCAGTACTTGGGAGGCTGAGACAGAAGGATCACAGGTTTGAGGACAGCCTTAGGAACTTAGCAAGACCCTCAGCAACTTAGTAAGAACTTGTTTCAAAATAAAAAAATAAATTAGGGTTAGGGTTGTAGCTCAGAGGTAGAAGACCCTGGGCCTGGGTTTAACACCTAGTACCACACACACCAAAATAAAATAAAAATAATAATTTTTTGTTGAGGTTGACAAGTTGATGTGACCTACTTCAAAAGGAAAATCGCTTTATTCTGACTGCCATCCTCACTCTCTGTGATATACTAATTATCTACCCCCCCAAAAAAATTTTAAGTTATAATATCAGGAAAATCTATTAGCCAGTGCCCCAAGAGCAGGGCTGTCCTGCAAATCACTGAAGGCCTCAGGACTGCTTCGGAATCCTGCACTGTCTCATGCAAAGCAGAAGTTGCCTTTCAGCTCCATTAACATGCAGGGGAACAGGTTCCAAAGGGCTGCACGAGGCAGGCACAGAAAGCCAGGTCATACAGATGAATCCACTTTCATGTACAATGGTGCTGCAAGCTTCCTCCTAAGAGGAGACTGCATCCAAACTTCATTAATACCATGAGTGCTCTGGGCAGTTGCAGAGAGGGGTCAACCCACAAAGAGCTCGCCATCTGCTCAGGGGCAGACAAACACCTGCAGACAACTCAAACACCAGGCCCAGAGTGCCAGACACTCAATCCTTAAAGTAAAAGAATTTAAAGTGGAATGCTAGCCAGGCGTGGTGGCGCATGCTTGTAATCCCAGTACTTGGGAGGCAGACACAGGAGGATCCAGGTTCGTGGCCAGCCTCAGCTACTTAGTGAGGTCCTCCGCAACTTAGTGAGACCCTGTTTCAAAATAAAGAATAAAAAAAAAATAGAGCTGGGGGTGGAGCTCGGAGGTAGAATGCCCCTGGATTCAATCCCCAGTACTGCAAATAAATAAATAAATAAATAAATAAATAAATAAAGTGGTATGCTCTAGCAACCCATGCTAATAAGCCACTCGTTTGGACGAAGACTAATACTAATAAATAGGAAGAGGAGGAGGAGGAGGAGGAGACTGGAACACTGGAACAATTTCTGGAGCCCACATGGAGGATACAGAATTCCAACAGCATCTTGTCTAAAAAGACTCCGAGAGGCAGGAGGGCAATTCTAGAATGAGGCAAGACAGGGGTCAAGGCATAGTGAGCCTAGAAATAATGCTCCAGCAGAGAGTGGGGCAGATTTCATGAGAAATGAGACTGAAGTAAATGCAGAGAATCGTCCATAAGCAGAATACAGAATGTGGGTTCTATCCGGATGTAACGAGAAGCGCAGAATGTCGTAAGACGTAGGACCCCATGGCCTGAGTTCATGCAGCCAGTGGTATGTCAAACCTCCCTCAGCTCTGTGCACTGACTCTGCACCTGGCCACACGGTGCATCTGCTCCATGGAAGAACCTTCTCCTGCTCTCCATCTCCTCACACTGTTCCCCCGGCCTCTGTCTCCCACGACGCCCAGTGTCCTGCAAATTCTGCCTCCCTGAATGGATCCTGAACGCATCTGTGCCTTTCTGTCCCTCCTGCTGATCACCTGGTCTAAGTCACCATTGATGTTGATTCATCTCAACGGCTGCCATGTCTTTCTCATCCACTCTCATCCTTTCCAGTCTGTTTTGTATCACTCACTGCAGCCAGAGTGGTTTTTTAGCAAAGACAACCTCATCCTGACACACCCCTATTTTATACTCCTCCTGCTCTTCAGAGAAACACCAAACTCTTGCCCACAGCCTCCAGAGTCTGGCTCCTGCCCACCCATCAGCCCTTCGCCCTTGTGCCCGGGTCCCAGCCAGAACAGTACTTTCACTTCCCTAATAAGCCATGTTCCTCCTCACTTCAGACCTTTGAACCTGCTGCTCTACCTGGACCACGCTGACCCCAAACACGCCCACCCTGAGTGCGGTCACTCAGCTTGGGGATCACCATCTGACACTAACAGTCCACCACCCGAACCTCTTAGAACCTTGTACTCCCCCCCTCCACAGTGCGGACCAAAAATCTTCAACAATTACATCTTTACCTGCAAGGCCACTTGTTTCCATCATGTCTAGTTACACTAGTACATGACACTGAAGTAGTACATAAAGTAGCACTTGATAAAGTCTCCGCTCACTTGTTATCCGCTCTACGAAGTCTTTCCTCAACCCCTCATTTGGGATCACTCCCTCTCTGTTACACCTCACAGCACTTGTTCCCTAAGGAACAAGTATCTCTCCCATTACAGTGATATGTGTCTGTCCTTACCTCGTCTACACGATAAGCCACAGGAAGGCAATGACAGCTACCTGGTTCATTCTCATAGCTGTCCTTCACACAACCAACTAGCTGTTTGTAGTCAAAGAATGGACAAATAACATGAACTGCTGGGAAAACCACACATCACCGGCTCTTAAAGTAAACCGATGGGCGCGATGCTTACTTGTTTCCGGTTGAGCTGCCTTTTCTTTCTTAGCACCACTGCCACTCGGGTGGGATCGTTTCCGGATCATGGACATGAGGGATCTTTGGTAGAAAGAGAAAGATCAGCAGAACTTACTGGAGATCACTGGATGCCTATGATCCAACAGATAAAACTTACAGATTCTAAATAACCAGCACAAGTCCAACTCTCCTCTAGATGCATGGAAGTATAACTAGAATTTAAGTAGTCTACTTTCCATTTCTAATAATATTAAATTTTTATCATTTTACAGAAAGGAAGTATGTCTCACCCCTTTCTGTGCAAAATCAAGTTAATTATAGAGGGAAGGACTGCTATGATTACTAACACAATGCATACATATTTACAAAGGAAAACAGGTACAAAAAAATCAATGTGTAGCTGAGCGTGGTGGTACATGCCTGTAATCCTAGTACTTGGGAGACTGAGACAGGAGGATCACAGGTTTGAGGACAGCCTCAGCAAGTAGTGAGACTCTCATCAACCTACTGAGACCTTGTTTCCAAATAAGAAATAAAATTGGGCTGGAGGTGTAGCTTGGAGGTAAAATGCCTCTGGGTTCAATCCCCAGTATCAAAAATAAAAAAATAAAATCCAAACATGATAAATTGGACCACATTAAAATTTTAAAACCTTCATATGTTAGAAGACACTATCTAATGAATAAAAAGACAAGTTACAAGATATATAAAGTCTACAAATCAATGAAAAACAGCAGACAACCTGATAAAAATGGACAAAAATCCTGAAACACCATAAGAGAGGACGTCCAAGTTTCCTATCTACATATAAGAAAGGGGCTTGACTCCTTAATTAATAGGAGTCTTGGCATGGTTTTAATCTACACTGAGATACCATTATTCACTCAACAAATATACAAAAAGTTATAAGTCTGATAATAGCAAGTGTTGATACTAAAGAGGGTAAATAAACTGACAGTACCATTTTGGGGAGAAACCGTTCGGCATCATCTAGTGGGGCTGAAGATACACATAGCCTATGACCCAGACATTCCACTAGTGACCTTCTACTGCCCTCTTGTTTCCCATCCCTTTTACTCTCTCAGAAGTGATCCATAGAAAGCAGGATCCCTCTTCCCCTGAGTAGGACTTAAAAACTAAAAACATTTCTCTAACCTTCCCTTGCCTCTCCGCGTTGGAGCTGGCCACACAAGCTTCTCTGGCCTACCTTATCTGATAGTAGGTCATAACCATCATTCCCGAGGGGTTCTACCTTCTATCCAAGAGGAAATAATGCTACACAGAAGGGCCAAGACGAATCTGAGCACCCAGGCCTTGCCGGGTTCCCTCCTCGGTCTATTACCGTTAGCTCATACTCCTTTGTCCAATCACACGTTTACATAACTGTCCGTTGTCCCTTGAACCAAAGCATGTAATCGGTTTTCCCTGGATCGTTGAACATCCATTCTGAAGGCTCTTGTGTCACAAAAAAACTGTGGTCGTAAATTGGTTAAGATTTACCCTTGTTAAGCTCTCTTTCATTATAGGAACATCGGCTGTGATCCTTAGAACAAGTGAGGAAAGGTACCATGCCTTTCTGTTTCTATAGGATATATGTAGGCAGAAAAATTTTTCTTTAAAAAAAGAAGGGGAAAGCCAGGCGTGGTGGCACACACTTGTAATCCCAGTACTTGGGAGGTGGAGACCGGAGGATCCGGGTTCGCGGCCAGCCTCAGCTACTTAGTGAGGCCCTCTGCAACTTACTGAGACCCTGTTTCAAAACAAAGGATAAAAAATAGGGCTGGGGGTGTAGCTCAGAGGTAGAATGCCCCTGGGTTCAATCCCCACTACCGCAAAAAAAAAAAAAAAAAGTAAGGGAATGATTACCATTAAAGTCAGGACAGTGGTTAGGGAGGGGAGTATGTTGGGGAGATGATTCTAGAATACTAGCATTGTTCTATTTCTTGACCTAGAAAGATGTTCACTTCATATTATTTTAAAACTGTACATAAATTTGTGTATATTTCTGCATATATGTTAACATGTCCCCCACAAAAAGTTAACAAAAAAAAGAATTTTTAAATTCTTTCAACTATATACATACTAAATGTCCTCAGTGTAGTAAACTGTATTTCATAAAATATAGCCCTAAGTAAGACAAGTTGGGAAGCTGGCAGTGGAAAACAAATCCTTGGTGGAAAGGAAAGTCAGATTAGTGCCTTTGGAAAAAGGCACTAATATGTAAATGAATATGTAGATGAATACATAAAAAATATGTAAATAAATATGTAGATGAATACTTGCTCTGTGGATGTAACAACCCATGTTTATTAGTTACTATAGTTTTTTAATTTTATTACTTTTCAATTCTATCTTTGGTTGCCTTTTCTTAAAATTCTCAAAAATACTGGACAATCTCTGCCACAAAGCAGAGTAAAAAGAAACCCCACACTGCTACCCCTGTGATTTTTATCTTCTCCGGGCTCACGATGGTCCAAGATGGAATTAAATTATTTTCACAAAAGTTAGACATGCCGGGCATGGTGGTGCATACTTGTAATCCCAGTACTTGGGAGGCTGAGACCAGAGGATCCGGGTTCACGGCCAGCCTCAGCTACTTAGTGAGGCGCTCTGCAATTTAGTGAGACCTTGTTTCAAAATAAAAAGTAAAAAATAGGACTGGGGGTGTAGCTCAGAGGTAGAACGCCCCTGGGTTCCATCCCCAGTACCGCAAAAAGAAAAAAAAGTTAGACATTCCAATTGACACAGAACTTTGAAATAAGCATACTGTATTCCAGAAGTCTTACGAACAGAAATAATGCGAACTTCATTTGTTCAATTTTTCCATTCTGTCTATTAACCCCAGGAGGATTCAGTATCACTGTGGTGGGGTAAGTTTGGAGGGGATTCTCACTGACCAGAGGCCTCTCTCCTTGCCTCTCACCACACTCCGTCACAAACTCACCTCTGGCTCTGAGAGGAACTTTTTTTTTTTATCGTACATAAAGATGACAAAGCAGGGTTTTTTTCCCCCACTGCTCAGAGTATTTATGTATATTTACATATGTGAGGTAAGAATATGTTGACCATTGAAAGTCATCTAAGTAGATGGCAGAAAATGTTAGCTTAAAAGTGTTCTTAATTGAAGTGTAAGTTGTAGACATATGGTGCCCAAAAGAAAATCATCTGTCATATTAAGAAAGAACCAAGCTGGGCATGGTGGCACGTGCCTGCAATCCCAATACTTGGGAGGTTGAGACAGGAGGATCATAGGTTTGAGACTAGCCTCAGCAATTTAGTGAGACTCTTGGCAGCCTAGCAAGACCCTGTTTCAAAACAAAAAAAAATAAAAAATGGGCTAGGGGTGTAGCTCAGAGGTAGCGTGCCTCTGGGTTTGATTCCCAATACACACACACAAAAAGAACCAACTGTCAAGATAGGGTTTAGATTACAGAGAATACAGTAGGGCAGGGGCCACAGGAAAGATGAGATGACTAGAACAAGACATCTGGGACCAATAATCTGAACCTCCGGCTGTCACTGCCTCGTTGCAACACCATTTCCAATGAATGGATAAAGCCTTCAAGCAAGTATCGCCTTAAGACAGAACAATTCGGTGGTGTGTTTTCACCTTGCAGTTCTTTAAGAACCGTTCTTGGTGCTTGGGAACTGGTTCATAGCATCTGTATATGTCACCTTGCCTGCGTCACAGAGTGCCCAGATATTTTTTGGTCAAACATATTCAGGGTGTTTCTGCTAGAGTGATTTGAAAGAAATGAATATTTAAAGCAGACTGCCCTCCCTGATGTGGGTGGACCTCAGTCAACAGGTGAAAGACTGAATAGAACAAAAAGGCTCACTCTTCCCCCAGTAAGAAAGAACTGCTTCTGCCAGGTGACCTTCAACCCGGAACAACAGCTTTTTCCTGCTTTGTACCTGCCCACCTCTGGAATGGAACTACACTAGAGGTCCCCAGACCTTCAGACCACCATGGGCTTTCCTGGGTCCCCAACATGCTGACCCCCACTTAAGAGCGTAGGATTTGTCAACTTCCCATAAGCACCTGGGCCAATTCCTTCTAATCAATCTATACAGTCATATGCTACGTAACATTTCAGTCAATGACACACCACATATTCACCGGTGGTCCCCTGAGAGTCTATCACCTAGTGATGTCATGGCTATCTTAGTTTGTGTAGTATACTCTCTGATGTTTACACAACAAAGGAATCATCTAAGCCAGTACTTGGGAAGCTGAGATGAGGATCATAGGTTCAAAGCCAGCCTCAGCAACTTAGTGAGGTGTTAGGAACTTAGCAAGATTCTGTTTCCAAATAAAAAATAAAAAAGGGTTGGGTGTGTAGCTCAGAGGTAGAATGCTGTGGGTTCCAGCCGGGCATGGTGGCGCATGCTTGTAATCCCAGTACTTGGGAGGTTGAGACAGGAGGATCGCAGGTTCTTGGTCAGCCTCGGCTACTTAGTGAGAGCCTCTGCAACTTAGTGAGACCCTGTTTCAAAATAAAGAATAAAAAATAGGGCTAGGGGTGTAGCTCGGAGGTAGAAAGTCCCTGGGCTCAATCCCCAGCACCACCACAACAACAACAACAAAAAAGAAATCATCTAATTGCACATTTCCCAGAAAGTATCTGCATTGTTAAAACATGACTGTAATTATAGCTACCTATCTCTATCTATACAAACACCTCCTGTGAAGTCTGCTTCTCTGAAGAACCCTAATGAATCCACCCATCTTTCACTGCTCAGTACGATATGCTCACGGTATGCCTGCTTCTTCTCTTTCCTCTCTCCTACTGAGGTAGGATAGGAGAAATAAAATATTAGGTAGAAAGGAGACGAATTGGGAAGGGAAGGGAAAATATATTTTTAAAATCTAGAAATTTCATAATCCGTAACTTCACCCTACAGGAGCTGTTCTATCTGAGGCAGAAGCCTCAATAGGCTCACTCCCTTAATCACAATGGCCCCTCTCCCATCTGAGATTCCTGAGATGCTTAGTAAACAAAGGATCCATAAGGAAGGTCGAGCTCAGGTGCCACCCAGTCACCACCCATCAATGCCATGTGGGGAACCGGAGGATTCTGAGGAAGATCAGACCTACACCCCTGCTGTGCACCCCTACCCACCCCCTCAAGGGGTCTCCTATAAAAGAACTGTGAGACCCCAAAGGTGCTCTCTCCTCTTGAAATGGCCTGTGTTCTCCCTTGAACATGAATCCCCCACTTTCCTAAATAAATCTCTCGGTCTCTGCCTGGGATGTGCTGGAATTCTTTTTTGCCACGGAAGCCACGGACCCCGCTGATCCTGAGTTCCTGAGGTGAGGAATGGACCCGTCACCCCCTGACACTACCTGTCCTCTAGGTCAAAGGAGTACAAAGAGGAGGTAAGCAACAAGCCTCTTAAAGAAGTCATGGGCCTTCGTTTTCCCCTGCCTCCCTCAACTTTTATTTCTATCCAGGACCTACATCACAGTAAAACAAATAGCTTAGGAACCAAGTTGGAAGATCTTAACCAGTGGGTTCAAAGCCTATTAGCACTCAATACCTATGCAAATATATTTTTTGGCGAGAAAGTATTCCTCACCAAAAAGAAAAAAAATTCTGATAAGTTTTGCCCTATACTATTTAAACTCAACTTAAAAGCCATTCATATTATATAATAAAAATTTTCTTTAAAGGGCCTTTTTTTATAAAAGAGTTCGTGTGTGAGACATATATAGTCCTGAGCCTTACATTTATTTCTTAGTATATCTGTAAAATGCTCTTTAGGAAAAAAAAAAACCCACTTATGCTATAGTTTACTTCTAGGGGCTTTCAATATTTCTGAGACTAAAAATTAAAGGCCAACAGCAAGATTGTAATTGCTTTTTAACAGTTCTCCTTCTTCATGGAAATGACCTTTCTTATTAGCTCAAAATTCTAGACCTTAGAGAAAGATCAAAGTGATGAATTTTCAATTTTAAATGTCAAATTTGGAATATCTCCTACAGATTTAGCTGCCCAGGAGAGGGAGAATTTAAAATACCTAAAATTCTTTCAATTGACTCTTGGATCGACCACGTGTAAAAATGATTTAGCCTTAACTACTTCAATGGTGGAAAGTAGATTATGTCATACCCTACTCAGTAAGGGGAAGTAATGGGAATCTTTTTAAAAGGCAAAGTCCCATTTTCATAGTCATGTGGGAGGAACACGCGGCACGTTCTATTCAGATGGATCAGCAAAGGTGCAAAGGACGAACAAATGGCCTCTCTGTGTGAAAGGATTAAACAAATCGCATGAGTTAATGAAAGCTAAAAAATCTTGCAAAGGTCTAAATGCCATTCATTCAGGAATAAATTAGACAAAAGCAGCAAATATCATGGCCTAAGGAGGTAAATGGTCACCACGGCGAGCCGGCTGTCTTCTGGAATTCTGGATGGTGGCACATAGAACCACGAAAGCAAAATCAGACTTTAGAGGTCCTGAGGGTACACGGTGCTCCCGCGAAGGCACTCGGTACCATCAAGTCACCTGGGGCGTCAGAAGAAGTGAACTCCCTGTCTGTACGTGTGATCTCCTTTCCCAAGAATGTGTGTGTGTGTAGGGGCGGGGGTACTGGGGATTGAACCCAGGGGCATTCTACCTCCAAGCTAAACTCCCAGCCCTTTTTTACTTTTTGTTTTGAAACAGGGTCTCCTCTGGCTAAGTTGGTGAGTCTGTCCTTGAATCTATGATCCTTCTGTCTCAGTCTCCCAAGAACTAGGATGACAGGGGTATACCACCACACGTGGCTTCCTTTCCCAAGAATTTAAACATAATTTCTTTTTTATGAATGGTTTCTCTCTCTGCCTCATTAAATATTTAAATATGAGAGATAAAAATGAGTACTTTTAATTACTAGTTTGTAACAATGCGTACAGTTGTATATTAGTTTAGTACTTTCTAAAAAGTGAATAAACTAGAGCTTTTAAAATGCAAATTCGTGGGAGAGAAAGATGAAAATATCCTGGAGATTCTCAAAAATCCTAATGTTACAGAATGAAATTTTAAAACTGGATTATCTAAGATGGAAAAACAATGTCTAGCTCTTAGTGTTTGGAATGTCTCCATGGAATCTCAAAGTCTACAACAGAACAGTACACATGCCGTGAGAATTTCCTCTGAGGTCAATACTATATATGTTACAAGAAGGGAATAATATGCTGGCCTTTAGAAAATTTTCCTAGAATCTGGGTGCAGTGGCACACACCTATAATCCCAGTACTTGGGAGGCTGAGACAGGAGGATTGCAGATTCATGCCAGCCTCAGCAACTAAGTAAGACCATTATCATCTTAGCAAGACTGTTTCAAAAAAATTTTTTTTAATTCAAAAAGAGCTGGGGATATAGCTCAGAGATAGAATACACCTGGGTTCAATCCCCAGTCCCCATCTCCAATTTTTTTTTTCCCTAGAGAAATATCTGTTGCTGTCTTTTATACTATTGGGGATGGAATCCAGGGGCATTCTACCTTCAAGCTATACCCCCAGCCCTATTTTATTTTTTTATTTTGAAACAGGGTCTTGGCTAAGGTTGATGACAGTCTCACTACTTGCTGAGGTTGTCCTTGAACCTGCAATCCTCCTGTCTCAGCCTCCCAAGTACTGGGATTACAGGCATGCTGTCTTTTATACTTTTTACCGTACTTCCCATGATGCAACCTAAGAGTAGTCAAAAGAAAAAAGGTATCACTAGTACAACCTTCAGGTTCTCACAGGAGGCCTGAGGTCCCAGTCTTGCTGCTTGTGCTTACCTGATAGGATTGGGAGGAGGAGGGGGGAGAGGTGGAGGAGGAGGAGGCGGAGGAGGTACTGAATTCTCAGACTGGTTCACGCGTTTCTGGAGTTCATCGACTGCACAGAAAGCAAGCATTCAGAAGAAAGCCAAAATAAGCAACTAGACATCTTTTATACATGTGAAAGAAAACAACAACATAAACTCTCAAAATTAAGTGCCTTTTACAAAAACAAAGTTAGAAATTTCGATAGTCTATCCCTAACTCAAGAAAAGCCCTCCTTCTGTTAAAATATAAAATGTTACAATCTTTTTCCTGCACATACAACTTTGGAAAAGAAAAAAAAATTTTCAAGACAATGGTTAATGGGTGGGAAGTAAGGACTGAGTAGGTTGAAGAAATATTTATAACAATGGAGTATACTACTCAAAACACTGAGAAGTTGTTAATACTTGACTTTAAAAGTGTATAGACCAAGAGTTAATTCTAAAGATGACATTTAGTAATGAATTTTAATAGTTGCATACTTCTCTCCTCCGCTTAATTTTCCTTCAAAAACTGCAAACACTACAGTCCCTGATTTTAACCAGATTCACATTCCTAAATGCCTGTAACTCAGAAACATTCTGCTCTTTTGAAGAGCTTTCTGGAAATGTAATTTATTCATTCTGTTCATTCAGGTTACTAATGAGACAGACATTTACTAATAAGCACCAACAATGTGAAAGCGCCTGTGCATAGAGCTACCGAAGACAGTAGAGTTCCTGACTTTAAGGGGCTCAATTTAAATTTATATCACAGGGCTGGGGATAGAGCTCAGTGACGAAGTGCTTGTCCAACATGCACAAGGCCCTAGGTTTAATTACCAGAACTTAAAAAAAAAACAAAAAAAGGTTTATTTACAGATGCTAGCCCTATAATATGATCACATGGGTGACAGGTACTGAATACTGTTTTCACACAGGGGTAGCTCACTCTGTCCATTCCTGTCTTTTGTTTTTACCCTCTACACTTACATAGGCTGTGAGGGCTACGCTCTCGATACCAAGAATCCTCCAGTAACTGCACATGCACACATCTATCTCTCCCATGCAATTCTGAGATCTTCAAAGACAAAAGGCTTTGGTTTCTTTTCTTCTGTATCTTTTATTGTACCCTAGGGTAGGACTGGGAACAAACACAGCTGATTCTAAATAAATACATTCAAAATTGAATCAAATATCTCTAGTCTTCTATCCACCATAAAGATGGCTTTGGCTATAGGTTACTCTGATATTCGCTTAAAAGAATGGAAAATGTCTTAATTTTGGATCAATTTTTAAAAAATAATTTGGAACCAATTTTCATTGTGGCCTAAAATGCATTGAATGTTTTTAAAAGGGGAAAAAAAGCCTACATGGTTCTTCTGCACAGATTTCAAAATTCTAGTATAAAATTAACCAAAAATATCTAAAGTGAATACTGAGGCTGTTATAAAGGGAATGTACCTGCCTACTTAAATTACCTACCTTCTAACGGAGAGTTATACTTATGCCTGTGTAGTAATCCAACTCAGACATTCCTGGTAAGCCTTCCTGCACTGAATGAATAAATCCTTTGATTTAAGCATCTCCTGGTGTTTTAAAAGTTTTTCCATTTAATATATATATTGTTGCCCATTTCATTGTTAGGTGTGACATAAAAAGTATTATTTCATGTGCATAATTAGACACCAAAGATGAATAGGGTATGAGCCCCGAGGATGAAGGTATTATTGTTAAAAAGTTTAATTCTTTTTTAAAGAACACTCTAAAATGAACGAAATAAAGTAAGTACCTGAACACTCGTCTCTGAAGCCCTAAGAAATGGTGGCCTTTCTGGTCTCCCCATGCTAATGGCATCTGTGTAGCTCAATTCTGGATGTGATGTTCACAAAGGCTCTACATCCAAAAATGAAGTCTAAATATTTGTGCATCATCTGATTACAGAGGCTATTCTGCTGATTACGATAGTTAGAAATGAAGGAATTTAAAAAAAAAAAACAAGTCTTGGAATTTTTTCTACAGCATTCAATACTAACGATATGCCAGGCTTTGTCTTTGGCATAAGAGCTTCACAGATAAAGAAGACACAAGAGTCTACTCAATGCTTTTACCTGAATGCTTTAAATTTCTGGCCTTCTCCTCCGAATTCTGGTACTTCGACTCCAGTTCCTTCTTATCTTCTTCGAGAAGTTCCAGTTGCTGTTTGAGGTTGTGGATCTCTTTGTGCAATGTTTCACTATCGAGTTGCTCCTCTAATTCTTTGACCTGTAAGTTTTAAACCAACTTAATGGGGTGATCAGTTTTCCTTGGTCCGTGAGAAGGGGAAAAAATAAATATTATCATTTGACTGGTTTCTTCGTAGCAGAAAAAAATCCAACCCATCTTCAAACCAAATTCTGGATACAGATAATACTTATCAATATCAGCTCTTTGATTTAATGTAAATTTACGGGAGAGTTATGTGCCAAAAGCTTTAATTTTTAAATGTAAGCTGCAAAAGTAAAATAACACCTGAAAACTCACTTAAAATAGATTAATACTTTTAGTCAGGCGTGGTGGCGCATGCTTGTAATCCCAGTACTTGGGAGGCTAAGACCAGAGGATCCAGGTTCGCAGCCAGCCTCAGCTACTTCGTGAGGCCCTCCACAACTTAGTGAGACCCTGTTTCAAAATAAAGAATAAAAAATAGGGTGTAGGTTGGAGGTAGAGTGCCCCTGGGTTCAGTCCCCAGTACCACGCACACACACACACACACAAAAATAGATTCTTTTTGTATCCATTTTCAAGAGAAAAATTCAAGTAATCTTTAAAAAGGTCCCTGAGGGTCACAATTTGGTAATAAGTATTCAAACACCTCAAAAAGGAGCTACTACTTGGGAAGCTGAGGCAGGAGGATCACAAGTTTGAGGCCAGCCTTAGCAAGTTAGTGAGACCCTAAAAATTTTTTTAGAAAGACTGGAGATTTAGCCGGGCGTGGTGGCGCACGCTTATAATCCCAGTACTTTGGGAGGCGGAGACCGGAGGATCCGGGTTCGCGGTCAGCCTCAGCTCTCTCTCTCTCTCTCTCTTTCTCTCTCTCTCGCCTCTCTCTCTCTCTCTCTCTCTCTCTCTCTCTCTCTACTTAGTGAGGCCCTCCGCAACTTTGTGAGACCCGGTTTCAAAATAAAGTATAAAAAATAGGGCCGGGGGCATAGCACGGAGGTAGAACGCCCCTGCATTCAATCCCCGGTACTGCAAAAAAAAAAAAACACTCACATGTACAAATATATTAATTAAAATATTCTTTATAACAATGAAACAAATCTAAGTATCCACCAATATTATTGGTTTAGTAAAACTATAGTGTGTTCATTAAATGTAATATTATACAACCACTTAAAATCATATAGTTTTAGCTAGGCGTGGTGGTGCACGCTTGTAATCCCAGTATTTGGGAGGCTGAGACAGGAGGATCTGGGTTTGCAGCCAGCCTCAGCTACTTAGTGAGACCTAGTTTCAAAATAAAGAATAAAAAATAGGGCTGGGGGTGTAGCCCGGAGGTAGAATGCCCCTGGGTTCAATCCCCAGTACCACACGCACACACACAAAATCATATAGTTTACTATATACTTAAATGTGAAGATATATTATCAATTGATAAAAATCAAGTTAAAGTATAGTAGCATGGGATGACTTCATTTAAACAGTATATATACATATATATACATATATATGTATGTAAAATTATGTTTACATAAAATTTGCATCTGCACCAAAATATGGGGATTCTTAGGAAATCTTAATGTTAACTTTTTCTGTATTTCAAACATTTCTTATAAGGAGCATATGTCATTTTTTTATAAATGCAAAACCAATACAGCTGTGTTTAAGAGATTGCTGAATCTATAAGGGAATTTATAGACAATTAAGAAATATTTAAAGTCACATATATGAAAGATTATCCAGAAAAAATGGACAGTACAGTATAATAGTTTTAGAAGTAGTGATTGCTATCATTTCATTCATGAATTTTACCTAATCTTCAGCATCTCTCCCCCTTCCACAAACAGGTGTAAGTAAAACAATTTAGTCCTATGCTTCAGTTCAATTCAGTAGGTTGCAGGTATGCATTATTTATTAAATGAGCTGACTGCAAATAGCTGGACCTGTCAGAACCAAAAGTTACGTAACAGCAGAAGCTGAGAAAAGGCATATTCTCATTTTCTCTTTCTCTCTCTCTCTCTCTTTTTTTTTTTTTTTTTTTGCGGTACCGGGGATTGAACGCAGGGGCGTTCTACCACCGCGCTACACCCCCGGCCCTATTTTTTATACTTTATTTTGAAACGGGGTCTTACGAAGTTGCAGAGGGCCTCACTAAGGAGAGAGAGAGAGAGACAGGGAGAGAAAGCGAGAGAGCTGAGGCTGGCCGCGAACCCGGATCCTCCGGTCTCCGCCTCCCAAAGTACTGGGATTACAAGCGTGTGCCACCACGTCCAGCTCTCTCTCCCTTTCTCTTCCTTTCTTTCTCTCTCTCTCTCCCTCTCCCAAGGTAATTCCTGCACATGGGATCAGAAAAGAAATTCTTTCTCTCCTGCCCTGTTCCCTTGTCCTCTTTCCCTGCAACAATCACCGTCACTACCTATCTGTCCAGAGGTTCTCCACACATGTGCCAGCATTTCTTACTGAGAAAACAAAACAAAACAAAAAATCGGTTGACCTCTCTAACTTTGTAAAAACTTCAGTACTTCCAAGTATTACAAGTCAATACTGTTGCTTAGAGAGACTTTGGTAGGTAAAAACAAATAGCAGCTACAGTTTTTCCTCTTGAGCTAGGTAGACAGTTAAGTAGTATAAATATTGATGTCATTCCCCTTAAGAGGCTCCTTTAATTTGCAAGTCTTTGTGCCACCTCGTCCTCTTTTGTCCCCTGTACTCCTTCTCACCTACCACCATGACCCGCCCTCTCTGCCTAGCACAAAGGTAGGCTTCGTTGTGGGCTGGAAGAGCTCCACTCATGCAAGCAGAAATAACCAGGCAGGAAGTCTTTAAGCATATACATTTATGCAAGTCTGCACAATCAGAAATTTTCTCTAAGCAAACAATTACTACTCACAGGGACTTTTCTTTCCCTCCCTCTTTGCATAAGACCTATGCCCTCCAAGCTCTGTGAGACTAACACTCCCAAGTATATGCAGTTCTAAAAAACTGTTAAGTTCTAGCTGGGCGTGGTGGTGCACGCTTGTAATCCCAGTACTTGGGAGGCAGAGACGGGAGGATCCGGGTTTGCGGCCAGCCTCAGCTACTTAGTGAGGCCCGGTTTCAAAATAAAGGATAAAAAAATAGGGCCGGGGGTATAGCTCGGAGGTAGAATGCCCCTGGGTTCTATCCCTGGTACCCCACAAAAAAAAAACTATTAAGTTCTCCAAAACACGAATGTCTAGACTGTGTATCACTGGAGACATTTTTGAGTCATGTCTTTTTCTAATTGCTTCCTCAAGATCACTCTTCAATAACTGGTTTCAAGATTATTTTAAAGACTACAAAACTGTGCTACAAATGTTAGTTGGGCAAGAAATTAATTTGGTAGTTATTTTTTTCTGAAAGGTGATTAGAAAGACTTAGTAACTGAGGCAAAATATGGAACCACAGAAGACTGGACTGACTCCTTTCATTTTAGTGTGTGTGTGCATGTGTGTGTGTGTGTGTGTGTGTAAGAGTACAAAATAAAATGTTACCTTTTGCTGATGCTGAATCCTCTCTTCTTCAAGCTGCTGGATGAGTTTTGCATTTTCATCTAAAGCTTTCAAAAGCTGCTGGTCAGGGACAGAGCTCTGTAGCAGAAGGTGGCTTTGTCTCTTTAGCTTGTTTTGTTCAATGAACATCTGCAAAAGTTAATTATGAAAATGTCTATACCAGTCAACCCCACATATATCCCCACCTGCAACTTGAGCAAAAGGAAAGCATGTGGGCTTTTATGAAGACATCAAAGGAAATTTCTAGAACAACATGACAGTCTTAGGAGTAGTGATTGCTACTATGTCATTCCTAACTTTTTTTTTTTGCTGTACTGGGGATTGAACCTAGGGGCATTCTACCTCCGAGCTACACTCCCAGCCCTATTTTTTATTCTTTATTTTGAAACAGGGTCTCACTAAGTTGCAGCGGGACTAAGTAGCTGAGGCTGGCTGCCAACCCGGATCCTCCTGTCTCAGCCTCCCAAGTACTGGGATTACCAGCATGTGCCACCACGCCCGGCTTAGTTCTCTCTCTTTTTTTTTTTTTGCAGTACCTGGGATTGAACCCAAGGGCCTTCTACCTCCGACCTACACCCCCGGCCCTATTTCTTTTATACTTTATTTTGAAACAGGGTCTCATGACGTTGCAGAGGGCCTCATTAAGTAGCTGAGGCTGGCTGCGAACCCGAATCCTCCGGTCTCAGCCTCCCAAGTACTGGGATTAGGAGCATGCACCACCACGCCCGGCTTAATTCTCTCCAGAAAAAAGAATAGAGCACCTCTTCCATGCAGAACTCTGGACAAGTCAACCTTGTATGAGTACAGATGACCTCAACTGTGTCATTTTGGAGAGAAAAGGCAAAAAAACAAGATCGAGTTGTAGGGATGTTAATAAAGTGAATTTCTTTGGTAAAAAGTGCTGTTCAGTAGTAAAAATCTTTGAACAGTAGTATTTTAACAGGAAAACATATGAGGATTTTCATTAAATAACAGGAATAACTTGGAAAAAGTTTGTATTAGACTACCTTCTCTAAACTTGAAGATATTAAAATAAAAAATTATAGATAATCCTCTTCTTAGCCGGGCGTGGTGGCGCACGCTTGTAATCCCAGTACTTTGGGAGGCGGAGACCGGAGGATGGGGGTTCGCGGCCAGCCTCAGCGCGCTCTCTCTCTCTCTCTCTCTCTCTCTCTCTCTTTCTCTACCTAGTGAGGCCCTCCGCAACTTCGTGAAACCCGGTTTCAAAATAAAGTATGAAAAATAGGGCCGGGGGTGTAGCACGGAGGTAGAACGCCCCTGCGTTCAATCCCCGGTACCGCAAAAAAAAAAAAAAAAAAAAGATAATCCTCTTCTTAAAAGGTATTTCAAAAAAATTCAGTCACCAAACACTAATGAATTTGGTTTTTCTCTATGATAAGAACTTGTCAATTAGAGTTAGACAGTTGGTCTCTTCTCAGACAAATAATACCATACGTATTGTAATTTCTGAGAAATTTTGTAAATCTTTTCAAGGAGTACGAATGAGAAGAAAATTGTATGTTGTTAATATTTAATTCATTCTTCTCAAAATAATACTCCAATATCATCTGTTATTCAGGAATAAGAAAAAAGAATCAATTATGTAACAGTCTCATAGTTTATTAGGAACACATTTGTGTGTGTATGTGTGTTGCTGAGGATTACACACAGGGGCAGTCTACCTCCGAGCCACACCCTCCCGCCTTATTTTATTTTTATTTTGAAACAGGGTCTCACTAGGTTGATGAGTCTCACTACTTGCTGAGGCTGTCCTCGAACCTGCGATCCTCCTGTTTCAGCCTCCCAAGTACTAGGATTACAGGCATGCACCACCACACCTGGCAGGAACACATGTTTAACAAGGCAATTATGGGTTTTTTCGGGGGTACTGGGGATTGAACCCAGGGGCATTCTACCTCTAATCTACACCTAAGTCCATTTGTTTGTTTGCTTGTTTTGAAACAGGGTCTCTCTAGGTTGCTGAGAGTCTCACTACATTGCTGAGGCTATCCTCAAACCTGTGGTTCTCCTGTTCCAGTCTTACAAGTACTGAAATTACAGGTGTGCAACACCACGCCTGACAGCATCTACATCTTTAAAAAGAAAAGAAAGACTACACTGAATAGCAAGAAAAATATATTTAAAAAGTATAAGACAGCCTCATTAAAATTTCTGAATATGCTGATAGAATTTCAAAAACTTAATAGATGCCTTAACGAAGGCATTTGGCTTTTCCTTTTGGTGAAGGGGATGTTTTTGGTTTTGCTTTTTAAGTAAACTAGTGTGAATAGGAGTGAGGGAGAAATGTTCAATTTTTACTTTGTACTGTTCTGATAACTGTTTGCATTTTTATAAATATATATATTCCTTTTGCAATTAAAAATATAAAGTAAGTAAACTTTAGAAACTGATGCTTAGGCTTTAGACTGTAAACTCCACAAGGGCAAGGCTCACACTTGCTTTCTTCAGCATTCAGCTGCCACTATCAACAGTGCCAGGTGCCATCAGATGCCACGGTATGTACTAGACAAAATGCAAAAGAGAGGGACCCTCTTGTTAAAATACCTCGTGTCCCTCTCAGCAGTAAGTTATCTTTTGGAAACTCAAGAATCTGCAAACCATGTAAAAGGGAAAACATACTGGTTCCAATCTAGCACTATAAAAGAAATTTTCTTTCTCACTATTATGTAGATCATCTCTAGATACTATGAAATTATTGGGCACCACTGCAGATATTTACGCCACCGGTGACATAAGCACCAGGGCTCCTGCTTTCCGTCCTGAGCTGTCAACCTCCTCTTTCTGGGTTAACACGGCACCAGCACCGTTTCCACCATCGCTAGGCTTCAGGCCCGACCAGGTGAACGAATAGTAAATCATTCACTTTCATAGTCTTCCATAATCCTGCTCCTCCCATCCATCTTCTCTGCCACTGCATGGCCTTCAAGTTCTTCTCTGAGCCGCTTTGTATTCTAATATTGTACAAACAACACACGGAAAGATTGAAAATGTCTTGAGATAAGACTCTGGCATTTGGGTCAAGCTCAGCCAACCTTTTCAGATTTGAAATGGAAGCGCCTCTTTTCTTATCCCTACATCCCCTCCCCCTCTGCTGTTTATTTAGTTGCATTATTTATACTGCTGCAGCTTTCACAGAAGGCTCTAACACACTTCAATTCTTCTTTTTCTTTCTGACAAGTAACAAGAGAACAGTATTCACTCACCTTCCATTAAACTCTGAATAAAATGAATGATCATATTTCAAATGAGTTATACTTGGACTCAACCTTTTGTTGAGTTCATTGCTAGAGCTGCTATGCTCAAAAACCATCATCTGATTTTCCAATGTCATTCCTTCCTCACCCTGGATACCTCTCCCGAGGGCTGTTTTAATTTCCTTAGCAGCTTCATTCAACCCATACTATGCACAAAGACTCAAAACACTCCAGCAGGATGGAGTGTCACTGCAGACCCGCTCCCTACCAGGAGTACAGCTGACGGGGGACACGGCATTCCCCTGGAAACCAGCCTCAGAGCCAAAGAATAGCCAATGACTGCATGTCGGCAGGCTTAGACAGAACTAGAGAAGCTCAGCGCTTATCGCCAACGCAAGAGGAAAATCACGAAACTGGTGAAAGGCTGAGATGGTGGGTGGATGACATGGCAGTGTTCCATAGCTGGTAGAAGATCAACTCCCATAATGAGAGCCCCAGACAAAGGTGGAAGAGAGAGGCAGACGCCATGATACTGTTACCTGAGATGACAGGTGGAGATGAGCCCAGATTCTTAGCGCACCATACTCATGCTGGACTTTCCACCACAAGGTATGGGTATTTCTAATTACAATTCCTTTCCCCTATAGCCCATCTTATGGCTAAAAAATCCTTTTTTAAAAAGTATAAGCCGGGCGTGGTGGCACACGCCTGTCATCCCAGTACTCGGGAGGCTGAGACAAGAGGATCGCAGGTTCGAGGACAGTCTTAGCAAGTAGTGAGACTCTTATCAAACTAGCGAGACCCTGTTTCCAAATAAGAAATAAAATTGGGCTGGGGGTGTAGAATGCCTTTGAGTTCAATCCCCAGAACCACCCCCCCAAAAAAAATATGCCATTTGATTCTAAAATCCATTTGGTTCAATTTGTATCAATATTCATTTTCCAAATGGTGAAAGTGAAGTGCAAGAGGGACAGGCCTGCTCTGAAGTTATACAACTGATACTGCCAAAATCTGAACCCTGACCTTCAGCATCAACCTCCGTGTGATAGTCAATCTAGTTTGTCAACTTGACCTGATCATGACACACCCAAGATCATGTGACTTTGGGTGTGTAACAGCAGATTAAACAGAAAGCCCTTCCCTGAATGTAGGCAGCAGGATTCTGATAGGTGCAGGACTTAGATAAAAGAGGGAGAAGCCCCGTAGAGCAATGCGCGACTCTTTCCAAGGAAAACGCATGTGCTCTCGCCTGAGATCGTCGGCCGCCGGCTTCGCCGTTTCTCTGAAGAGCTTCTTGAACTTCTCGGCCTCCAGCCCTTCGAACTGAAACTTCACCATCGTTTTTCCAAAGAGCTTCCTGATCTTCACGTCTTGGACTGAATTAGTGGTTGCTCTGATCCTAAGACTCCAGCTCTTAGACCACTCGACCAGCTACTGGTTCCTCTGACTCTCCATGTGCAGTCAGAACTTGGGACTACATTGCTTCAAACTGTAAGCCCATCTGATAAATCCCTTTTTCAAATATACTCATTCTGTGAATTCTGTTAATCTAGTGAACCCTGTCCAATACACTCTGTGAGCTTGATACTGTTTTACAACTACCGCCTTTACCCAGGTGAGCGTTAAGGCAAACTGGTAAGATGTTATTCAACCTCAAAAGTTTCTTTTTAAAATTTATTTATGTATTTATGTATTTATGTATTTATGTATTTATTTATTTATTTATTTATTTTGGTACTAGGGGTGGAACCCAGGGACATTCTATCTCCAAGCTATACTCCCAGCCCAATTTTTATTTTTTTATTTTGAAACAGGGTCTCGCTAGGTTGATGAGAGTCTCACTACATGCTGAGGCTGTCCTCAAACCTACGATCCTTCTCTCTCAGCCTCCCAAGTACTAGGATTACAGGCGGGTGCCACCACTCCTGGCTCTTTTTTTATTTCTAGTTGACACACATATGCACACAAATGTACATATTTATGGGGTACAGTGTGATAACGTGGGGGGGACAAATCAAGGTAATTAACATTTCCATCTCCTTAATCATTTATCATATCTTTGTGTTGGGAACCTTCAAACATCTCTTCTAGTTCTTTATAAAATACATAATAAAGTGTTATAATATCCACCTTACTGTGCTACATACAGAACTTATTCCTCCTGACTGTATTTAAATTATTTTTTTTAATTTGACATCAGAAAAGTCTGATAAGAAACAAAAATAAAAAGTGAAGTCTCCACAACACACCCACCTCTTGTGCAAACGACTCTGCTTTCTTCCGGAGGTCCTTCTCCAGCTCCAGGCTGACCTGCATGCCCTCGTACTCTTCTACTGCTAACATGGACACTTAAGAAGAGGAGAAGAGAACAGGCACTATGCCATACAAGTTATCAGGAACATGGATGGAGAACTGTGGAAAAGATGCTTCATACAGGCACCTTCGCCCACTCCTGGTGGGCATGTAAGTTAATGAAAGCTTTTTGAAAGGCAGTTTGGCAATGCGAACCAAGAATCTAAAAATTATTCATAGCCTTTGACTCAACCGTTTGTTTTAGGAATGCATATCTTAACAGAATAAATCACGAGGATACACAGAGATGTGGTTCTAAGAATGCTCTCAGGATCATAGCTGACAACACTGAAGTCATCTAATGTTGAAGGATTAGTGATGTAGTATGAGAAATATTCTGTCATCAAAATTATATTATAAAAGCCTATTTGGCAAGGGGGAAGACATTTATGATAGATGTTTAAAATAAATGAATTGCCAAAAATAGCGCAAAATGAATTCATTTTATAAAGCCACAGGTAAACCAAGCACGTTAGAGCATGCTTGTAATCCCAGTATGTAGGAGGCTGAGATAGGAGGATCGTAGGTTCGCGGCCAGCCTCAGCTACTTAGTGAGGCCCTCCGCAACTTAGTGAGACCCTGTTTCAAAATAAAGAATAAAAGTCGGGCGTGGTTGCGCACACTTGTAATCCCAGTACTTGGGAGGCTGAGACAGGAGGACCGCAGGTTCACGGCCAACCTCAGCTACTTAGTGAGACCCTATTTCAAAATAAAGAATAAAAAATAGGGCTGGGGGTATAGCTCAGAGGTAGAATGCCCCTGAGTTCAATCCCTGGTATGGCAATAAATAAATAAATATAAAAATAAAGAATAAAAAATAGGGCTGGGAGTATAGCTTGGAGGTAGAATGCCCCTGGGTTCAATCCCTAGTACTGCAAAAAACAAAAACAAACAAACAAACAAAACATGCAGAATTACACAATATGCTGTTTAGGGGATACATATGTACTTGGCAAAACTATTAAAAGAGAGAAAGAAAATGATTAAAATTCAAGGGAGGGGTATGAGCAGAGAGGGATGCTCATGGGCTTGAAAGGTATCAACAGTACAGAGATATTTCTTTTACTAGCATTCTGTCTTCCATATGCATTATAAACATATACAACAAATTTAATGTATACATAGATTTTCAATTGGAAGCATATACCCTAAAATGTTAATAGTGCTTATCTCTGGAT
Source organism: Glis glis (assembly GCA_004027185.1). Classification (NCBI taxonomy): domain Eukaryota; kingdom Metazoa; phylum Chordata; class Mammalia; order Rodentia; family Gliridae; genus Glis; species Glis glis. The sequence goes on from PVJS01004464.1 coordinate 59,768, forward strand.
TATAAAGGTTAAGATTTTTTTCCTACTCCTATAAGAATTTAAATTTTCCACAAAAAAGTATTACCTAACAAAAAATATATACATAGATACATATATATACATATACATATATGTATTATATATAATATATGTACATATATTATATATAATATATGCACATGTAATATATACATATTTCTATATACAGAAACTCATATAACAGTATATATGTGTATATGTATGTCTATGTGTGCATATATATATAAAGTTATTTATGTGCATGTGTGTGTGTCTGCATGGCTATTTTAAAGTGTTCTCCATGTTTATAAAGGTCTTAGATCCATTCAGAACTAGAGTCAGAGCTTTGTACTAAAGAATTACTGTAGGACAGAAACCTTCAAAAGGAAGGTCCTGTCAAATAAAAGCAACGTGCATTCTTTGCTACTCTTGACCTTTGGTGGTCTACTTTGTTAAATAAGGATACGGACAGGAGGGAGGGAGCAATGACGTCATTAGAAATTAGTCCCTGCCCAGGAGGCAGAGCACCATCCGGCACCTCCACGCCAAGCTGAGTCATAGCAATAAAATCTATCAAAAGGCCCTCTTAATGGCTGCTTTCACACTGTTCTGCCAGCACTTCAGTCCTAACTGACTAAGGACTGGTTTGCTGTGTAATGACATAGAATTTCAAACTCCGTCCTCTGTAAATCTACTGCCTCCTCAGACGAAAGACGAACAGTCTTACTTCAGTAAAGCATTGTAAGTGGTGGTTTGTGGTGTGAATTATAGGTCCCTCGGAGCTAAATGGTTTTTAAAATCCATTTAAAAAAGAAATTTCATGAAGAAAACAAAGAAGACTACGACTATCTGAAGTCCTGGGCAAGATAATTGACTCTCTTTTCTATGTCCAGAACAGTATAATAAAAAGTGAATTTTCGCATGTCCAGGTCCCTTTGACTTGGATTCTGAAAGAAAGTAGGTTGGTCCTAGCGGCATATTTATTTATATATCCCCTGGAGTATTTATTTATATACCCCCCTCTCTTCCCAGATAGGGGCTCTCTAAAGGCAGCCACGTGGTTAACCTCTGTAGAACCCTGTTTTCAGCATAGTGCATCAAGACTACAATTCTTCTCCACATTTCTATCTATAAATGAAGTAGTGCCTGAAGAAATGCTATCATCTAAGGCATCTCCTACACTTAACTACAAGGTCTTTTATTCAAAAACCCGAGGTGATGTAGTTCTCATACAAAGATTGAGAACTACCACAAACGACCATGTAGAAAGTCCTAAGTCTGGAAGATTTCCTGTTAGCATCATAGTTTCTGAACTCAGAAACTGAGTGGCTGAGAGAAAAAGAGGGGGACAAGAAGCATATTAACTTTCTGCTATGTGGAGCGTGTTTTGCCCCTCAGAGGTTCATGTGTTGAACACTTGGGCTCAGTGTGGTGGTATTAAGAGATGGTGGAAACTGGCTTATGGCCAGATAATTACATCATTGTGGGAGATGCCCTCAGAAAGACTTACTGCTGGTCTCATGGACTAAGTTAGTTCTCACTACAGTGGATTGTTATTAAAATAGCAAGACTGGCCCTTCCAGGCTATGGCTTTCCATCTTGTCATGTGATCACTCATTGTCACTCACTCTGCACTCCTACCATGACGCTATCCACCATGTTGTGAAACAACCAATGGGGTCCTCACCGGAGTTGAACACATGCTGTACCATGCTCTTGAATCTCTGAAATTGGGAGCGAAATGAACCTCGTTTCTTTATCAAGTACCCAGCCTTTGGTATTTTCTTATAGCAATGGAGAACTGACTAATTCAGCTCTAAGTCCCCTCCCTTAGAATTACTTTTGTAGAACTGTACTTTGCCATCATCTCCTAAATTGACTAAAAAGTAGCCCCCGCGAGTCCTGATGCTGTGAAAGGATGATAAGGTCACTGTTGTCTAAATTACACAGCATTCTCTTTGAAAGTAGCCATTGGAGACACTTCCCCCTCTCACCACGAGACCAAGTCTGATTTTCCTGATCATTAGGTTTATTTTTATGTAATTCATTTTAAATAGTCATGAACCCCTCATTGTGCTGGCTGCTAGACATCTCAGAGCGAGATTTCAGACGCACAGACGGAAAACGTGCAAGCCCTCGGAGCAAGCATGCACCTCGTATATCAATTTGCCTTCTCAGCTTCCCTGGGTCCCATTTTTCACATCCTCTTAAGTTAAAACGTTATCACTTTGCATGTAATATGTAGATAATTCCAATGTCTTCTGCACTGAGTTTTACTAAATAACTTATCAAATACATAAATACTGAGGGAATAGCCAAGATGGCCATAGTCCCAGGGTACATACAGGACAGAAGCAGTATTTATGTTTAAAGTTTCAAAAGGAGAGGGTTCTGAGCTCCTCAGGTGAAATCACTTTTAAATGCCCCCCATGATAAAAGAGCAGGAATGAGAGAGATTTTCTGCCAGGAAAGCACAATCTAGGAGAAGATTTTAGCTACAAGTCTTTAGGCACAAGTAGAAAATGACACAAAATACATGTAAACAAAAACACATTCCATAGGTGGTCGAGGGAAAAAAAAAAAACTGGGAGGACATACCTCTGTTGCATTTTTCTAGGACTTTTCTCTGTTCAAGAACTTCTGAATTTAAAACAGCCTTTTCTTGTTTAACTTTATTTACCTAAAAATGTAAGATTTTGAGGGGAGAAAACACCCAAAATTGTAACACAAGACAAATGACAATGTGTGATACTCAACTGGCTGCTCAGCTTTCGACATGAAGTTAGAGTGTAAAGCAGAAATGGGCCTCCCGGGCGAAGGCATTGTGAATGCCTACAGCTCTTCTCCGAAGCTTCAGAGGAGGCTACTTAAGTTAGGAGGCCCACCTGCTGCAGAACATCCTCACAAATTCCAACTGACACTGGCACTAAACACGGCAGTCTTCTAGCCACCCAATGTAACGAATTCATATAAATGCAAAAATCCGACCGGAGATCGCCCAGAAAATACAAATCATTTAGTCAGAGGTTTAATAACTCAACCAGGAGATTCGTTTTGAACTTTGATGACTTTGGGCTTACATAAAGCATCCACTACCTTTTAAGATTTATTTTAAGCTTTGGTGACTTTTTGGCTTAAATAAAATACATATGAAAATATTCCCCCAAACTTAAAGTTTTGAAATAACATTTGACATCGAGCGACACTCAAATACATTGTGCCGAATTTTAAATGCTTATGCAGTCTACATCCATTCAAAATACTATGTACTGTACTAAGGGTGTAAAGGCAAACACTGGAGTGATAAATACCAAGTTCAGGACCACGGTTGTTTAGGGAAACTGGGCCGGGAGTGAGGGGAACGTGGCTGGGAGAGGTACACCCATGCTTTCATCGCTATACTAATGCTCTGTGTATTAAACTAGGCAGGAAGTATACGGATGTTTGTTTTTTTGTTCTTTATACCTTTTTGGATGTCTGAGATAGTCATAATAAGAATAATTTTTAATAATCTTCTAATTACACTTTAAAGTATCATCACTACTAAGAAACAGAAGGCATGAGAATGGGTTCCCATCCTAGGGTTACACTGAAGAAACAAACTAAGATAAAGGTCCTGAACATGGCTGTGAATCCATTGGTACCTCCAGAGAATCTGTGCACTGGTTTCTTTTCATATAAGCCTTATTTCTGCTTTTGGTTTAAATTAATACCTGCTATGTACTGTTCAACAGTAAAGTCCCTTCCAAAATACTTGCAGGCTTCTTCCCATTCACTATAATTTTTTGGGGGGGGAGGGAGGGTTGGTTGTTTTGTTTTGTTTTGTCATGAAACTGGGGATTGAAGCCAGGGACATTCTACCTCCAAGCTACATCCCCAGTCCTATTTTATTTATTCTTTTGAAACAGGGTCTTGCTAGATTCCTGAGGGCCTCTCTATGTTGCTGAGGCTGGCTTTGAACCTGCAATCCTCCTGTCTCAGACTCCCAAGTACTGGAACTACAGGCTTGCAGTACCATGCCCAGCTTCATTACCATGTTTTGCCCCAATAAAGAAAAAACAGCTGGAGTTGGGAGGCTGGTGGGCACTGCTTACATCGTGGCCTTCGGGGAACTGACAATGTATAGATGGGAGTGGAGGTAACTGAACAAGGCTACAAGGCTGCTCACTGATAGGACCAACACCCTGGCATCCTTGTAAGCACATCCTCCTAAGGCGTTGTAGCACATCAGTTGCAAAGCTCTGGGCTACAGAATCTGAGAACCGCAGACATAAGTTAAATCAAGATTGGAAGGCAGATCCTTACAGCCTCATGCTAATAAAAGGCAATTGTGTGGTCCTGTTGCTAAAGACAGTTCAAGGGGAAAAAGAGAAAGAGTCTTCAAGTCCCCAATTGAACCCACTGTACCATCTATCACACGGGCCTGTGCTGGAGCTACACAGAGGGACCGCCCTTCCCCGCTGAGCCAGACATCCACTGGAGAGGAAAAATACTCTCTTCTTTGTCTTTGTCAGAAGTAGTAAAATATATGATCTGAAACAGTTACCATTCTTACAAATTTGCCCCATTTTGGAAAAATGGAGGACAACAGGAAACATCTCAATGCTGTTTTAGTGTTTTACTAAGGTAGGCCGTGTGTATATAAATGTTCATGACCTTATCTTCTATACCTTTTTGTATGTCTAAAGTAGGGGGAAAGAGAGATCAAAAATGGGTACATGGTGCCCATGTCCAAGATCAGCTTCTAACAGCAAGTTTTTAACTTAGCCGATCGCCACACTGGCTTTTAGTTTGCAAACACAGAAGGCCTTGCCATTCAGGCCCAAGATACATACTTCTTCAATTACTTCTACAAGTTTGCTCTTCAGATTTTCCAGCTCAATGGCTAACATCTTCTTTTCCTCCTGAACAGATACAATTTGATCCCGAAGTTCTGCATTTTTAAAGGAAAAAATAGAAATGAACTTATTTTTAAAAGAAGACATCAATCTGGTCCACAGAATTGAAAAATGCCAGTCCATGTGCAGCTTATGGTCACGGTTATTTGACAATCAAAAGGAAAATGAAAAACCAAATGCCAATGAGGATCTCACTTGTGTGCCCCCACCCCACAGAGCCAGGGTTATTGATCATTTTATACCAGGCAATCTTACTTTGTTAAATATCCCAAATTGAGTTTTCCTTGCAATCCATTAAACCTGAATTCTACAGAATAATTTGGCACTGGGGAAGTAAAGTTTTTAAAGCTTTTGGCTTAAAAACAAATTACAGCATTGTACTAATTTCTTTTTCATTTCATAATGGCCAAGGCGCTTATCCTACTGCAACATAAACAAACAATTGGGCAGTTAATAATTTGGAGATTCTGATTTGAAGAAAAAAATCCTGGCTTGCTGCCAGTTTATAGCCCTTAAACATTATCTGAACTGATCAAAAACATAAAGAAGGGTTAATTCTAGCAATTTTCTCTTCAGAGTTGTTTCGTTTCTTAATTTATTTCTATTTTTTATTATTGGGATTTAATGAAAAATGTGTTACTAGCATGCGAATATTAGCAACTTTAAGTGCAAAAGCTTCTGGTGTTAAAGTTACCTCTGCCACTCAAGCGTTTAAAAATATGCACGGATTAGCATAGACTACTTAAGTTTATACCCCGGCCTACTGTTTTGCTACTTCATTTTTAATTGTTTTCAATTTCTTATCCTTCTCCAAGGGCAGTAAGAAACCTGCTATGTGGTTATTTATAAACTGCATTAAACTTTGTACATGAACCCAGCTTGAAGAAGTTCTCAGCAATTTGATTCTAAATCACTTTCTCCACTGGCTGTCTAATACCAAAAGGAAGAACACGAGACCGTATTATTCAAGACCTAACAGAAAGGAGAACAATGAACAAAAGGAAATCCTTTAAACTTCCTCTCCCTTCCTACCAGCACAAATCCTATTTTGTCTTATGTTCAAGGGACGAAGAGTCAGGTAAACTTTATACTTCCAACTGAAATTTTACCTACCAAATCAACTAATAGTAATACGTACTAGTCTTGAATGCATACTAAGTTAAAATGTTCCATAGTTATTGAGCCCAAAACTGCTTTGCCACGTATCTTTAACGTGAACAATGTGTCTATATGTGCATAAACAAAATTAAGGCACACTGAACAGATGTTTCCTATGCTCTTGCTTCATAGCTCTATCTGCCAGTCAACACAGTTAATACATCACTATTGCTCTAAGCTCATGGCTGGAAGCAGATGGGACAGCCTTGGAGGGCAGAAACTAAGCACTTTGGGAAGGAATATTTCCCAAAGTTTCCAACAAGGAAACAAAGAGGGGGTGTTACCTAAACACACACAGACACACACACACACACATACACACACACACACACACACACACACACACACACACACACACACACACACACACACACACACACACATACCTTTTGATGCTGGGAACCGAATCACAGGTCTCAGGCACAGTAACCTCATGTTCTACCACTGAGCTACACCCCTAGTCCAGCAAAATATATTTTTATCCACTCTTTCTTTCATCTAACAAAAATATCTTAACACACAGTCCATATTCTTTTTGTGTGTGTGTGTATGATACTGGCGCTTGAACCCAGAAGTATACTACCTCTGAGCTAAACTCCCAGCCCTGTTTTACTTTTTATTTTGAAACGGGGTCTCGCTAAGTTGCTAAAGGCCTCGCTAAGTTGCTGAGGCTAGCCTTGAATCTGTGATCCTCCTGTCTCAGCCTCCCAAGTACTGGGATTACAGGCATGTGCCACCATGCCTGGCTCACGGGATTCCTATTCTTAAGGGTATGGTCTAACTGGCTGTCGAAACAACACTTTCAAAAGTGCCCAATTCCAAACAAGAAAGCAACTCATAAAGCATCAATGTTATACCCTGTGATTTTCAACCAGGCTACCCCACCCCCAGGCCAATTAAATCAGCATTTTTTGATGGTAGGGCCAGGGTATCGGTATTTTTAAAAATTTTCATGTGCCGGGCGTAGTGGCGCACGCTTGTAATCCCAGTACTTTGGGAGGCGGAGACCGGAGGATCCGGGTTCGCGGCCAGCCTCAGCTCTAGCTCTCTCTCTCTCTCTACTTAGTGAGAGACCTCCACAACTTCGTGAGACCCGCCCGGTTTCAAAATAAAGTATAAAAAATAGGGCCGGGGGCGTAGCGCCAAGGTAGAATGCCCCTGCATTCAATCCCCGGTACCGCAAAAAAAAAAAAAAATTCATGTGACTCTGATGTGCAGTAGGGATTAAGAAGCACTGTCCTAACAGGAATTAAAAATGTGCTCAATGACTGAGCTGGGAGTATCACCTTTGATCTGCTTCTGACACTGGACTGAGACACAAGTCTCAGCAGCACCGTCTGTGTCCGAAGCCGCATCGTCATCATCGATGTTTATCTCCTCAGTTATTACATCTGGCCCCAGCTTGGCCATGTATAACATGCTGATCCTCTTCAGTGTTTTATTTTCTTTATTTAGCTAAGACAAAACATAAATCAGTGATTTTAGCAGCAGTCAAATGAATATCTTGGGTTTTTAAACAATAGACAAATTAAGTGCATTTTTGTCTTACATCTTCACAACATTCACAGCAGGACATAACAATTAGCAGATTCATTAAATAAGGTTTTATTCACATGTTTAATATTAAATTTGTTACTTTTAAGTAAGACCTGACACTGGATTACAGCCAGCAGTAAGTGCAATTGCTAGTTATCACCAGTAAGAAATTAAGATAAAACACCACTATTTCCAGTTAGTAACTGTCTTAATAAAGGCATTTTATTTCAATTAAATATCCAGTTTGATGCTGTACTGAGAACACCTCTTAAAGGTCTACTTGCTTGGCATCCTGTTTTTTGGACATTACTGCTCTTCTTCGTCATTCACCTGATTCCTGCGGGAAGAACAGGCCCCCAAAGCTCTGCCCATCCCCTTGGCCACAGCTAATACGTCCAGAGATTAGGCACAGGACCCAGGCTTGGCCAGTCGGATCTGGTCTCTAGGAATCTGGGGGCTGGAAGAGAGATGAGTTTCCATGTGTCTAGATATACAACATACAACCAGTGCTGGAGACGCCATTCCACTACTGAATTAAGGAAGGGAGTCTGTAGCAAAGGTAAAAATGAAGCTGATGTGCGGGGACAAGCAGAGAAAGGCAATGGAGAAAGGCGTCCCACAGGGCCTCAGTCCCTGGTTCCAGTCTGTTCCTGGGCTCCCAGATCTGATGGGGGTTCTCCAATAGCCTCTCTAACAAATTCCTAGGTTTTGTTTTTTCTTGCTTAAGCTGGTTCAAGATGTGTTTCTACTATCTGTACATAACATTCTAATAATACGCAATGTAAGAAAGTTCAAGCTATATTCTTATTATCTCCAACAAAGAGTTCTAATTCACAGCAATAAGAGGGAATCTTAATTTGTTAATGTATTTGTTATTCTCTGATGTAGAATGAGTGGGTTTGAATTTAATCATTGACATTGGAAATAATAAACACGATTCACTAGAAAGCTAACTATTCCTTCTTACTATGAACTTTACAGCAGAATAAGATGTTTAGTCTGGTACTTGTGTAGCTTCAGCCCTTCGTTTGTGATCATAATTTGGGCCCCTCTGGGTTTCTAACAGCCCACTTCAGATGGGAGATCTGGTCCTTATCCCAATTATATAGAACCTAACTATATTCCAAGTCGAATGGCCTGGAACTAAAGAGGTTTCTCTGACTTCCCTGGGGAGTGAGGAAGAATTTCTTAGAAATGGCTATGAACCAACCTTTCCATGGGCTTCTTTCTGAAAAGACCAGTAAGGATCAGACGCAGCCCTTTATCTTCTGTTCCCAGTCCCTATCTCCCCACATTACACTACAGGATCAGGGATAAGAGATGGAGCCCATAAATTCCCAACCCCTCTCCCTTAGGATGGAGAATTCAAGTAGACACTATTGCGGGTCCTTTGAACCATGACTGCCAGAGGTTCTAGGAGCCTTCTTGTCAGTTCTCAAACTATGCCATTGTTTCTGAATGCTAGAAGGAAATACCACTTTAAGAAGAAAATGAAAAAACTCAAGACAATTTATAATTCTGCCTCCTAATATTTAAACTAAGTTCCCAACTCTGCACATCACAAAGCTCTGGAGAGCTTTTTAAAAATCCTATTGTGTATGCCCTACACCTTACCAAAATCTCTGGCCATGGGACCCAACATAGTACTTTCTCAGGGCCTTGCAGGAGAGAGAGAGAGAGAGAGAGAGAGAGAGAGAGAGAG